>JARHVA010000721.1:2270000-2420000 GCA_037957365.1 Torreya grandis | reverse complement strand
CCTTACTATCTGACTTATGACATAACATGTGTGATATATAAAGTCATATCATAATGTTTTAGATGTATATAAAGACCAAAAAATAAAAATTGAATAAGCTCATGAAAAACCTAAGGTAAATATTATTGAGCATGTATCCCATTAGGCTAAGGCTCATCTATCATCCTCTACCTTTGATGTATCACAAATCACCAACATCTTGCCTATAAGAAGTCCATGAAATGCATGGACATACTCCAAAATTATAGCCACCTCTATGGTGTCCCATATACCTCCCATTGGAAATTTTTGTTTAGTTATTCCCATGTTCTTAGGAACATGATAATGAGGTCAAAACTTAGAGGGATCCATCTCATCTCCATAATGCCTCTGAATCCTAAGGTAACCAGTCACACCTTATCCACATTTGCTAATCATTTCAATAGATTTGGTAGCTAAAATCCCAAAATATATAATGTCTCTAAAAAATATCAAACAATAGAGGATGTATCATTTATCAATGTCATAATAGTAAAATACATTCTTAAATATTCTCACAAATTTACAAATTAATTACTTCATCAACTTATTTGATCTAGTTTTCCTATTTTTCTACATAATTGGCCTATTTACCACTAAATAAACACTCTCATACTATTATTATACTACATTAACCCACTTGTATGAAGTTGGAACATTTATTTTAGGCTATATAGACTTCTTTGATACTAAGTTAGCCCTATCATAGTCTTGTTATATTGCATTGCCCCACTAGAATGTAGTCAACCCTTTTTTCATATTGTATCAACCTATTTGATACTAAATCAGCCCTTTATAGATTTACCATACTAAATCAGCCCTATAATACATATTCAACCCATTTTATCAAACTATATCAACCACATAGTATAAACTACATCAGCCAAAGGGTACTATGTCAACCATCTTCCTATTTACAACTATATCAGCCTACTACTACATAGTTGGCAATCTTTAGTGATACTATATCAACCCACTACTATGTATTCGACCCTTAATTATCTATCATCTTATCAAATAAGTCAACATGGTCAATTTTATTATCTATCTATGGTAAATTTTTGACCATTTACCATAAATGACTTAGGCATTTATTGGTCCAATCTTTTCCTATCTAGTACTCATTCCATCCCTAGTTTACCTAAAATTATCTTAGTGTCAGTTTTGGTGTCTAGATTTTTCCTACCATATAATTTTCTATATTTATCTTAATTTTAATTAAAAATTCTCAAAAAAATTGAAATTCATGCTTTTTTACCTGTGTTGTACCCACTTCAATTGCTATGCATCCTCCACATAGTAAATGTCATCTCCTCACCATGGTCACTCTTTAGGAACACATTGGGTCTCTCAGAGCAATATTTTATCATAATAGTAAAAATAAAAATTAATTTATTTTCACCCTATTTATATTTACTATTAAAAATTATTTACCTATCAAATATTTATAATCATATTCTATTTTTTACCATATCTTTATTTATACTAGCTCTTTTTATGAACCACAAGATGTTCTAGAATCTTGATATTGTAGAGAATATTTTCACATATTACATGTCTATTTTTAAAAATTTCCATTTTTTCACTCTTTTTCACTAATTTATATAGGTTCACTTAATGTTCCCTACATTGGACACCTTCACATTTATTTCAATTAATTCATTATCTAAAGAACTAAGGTAAGTAAATGTATGTGTTTTTTAATTTTGTCCTTTAATTTATCTTATTTTCTTATTAATACCATTTATTTAGCTTCAACATTATGTGTTGTTGTGTTATTTTTCTAAATAACAATCTCCTATTACACCTACATGACACATGATGAGCTTAAAGTGGGGTATATGTAAACACGTAATATTTTCAAACTTTATCAATTACTTATGTTTTCTCTCTTGTAAGGACTTATCAAGTATTAATCTATTTGAGTGTATGCCTTAAAGGGTGTACTAAGAAAGGGGTGGTCAGACCATTGATTCTTTGTAGGATTATTGTTACCTATACCACCACTTGATATTTACACAACCATATCCTATAAAAATTGATTATGGTTATACAACTTGAATATAGGTAACCAGTTCAATCAGGAATGTTTTTACATGTGTATGTATGCATAAATTTCATATGACTATGCAAATTGTTGGTTTTATTATTCATCTATACAAAATTAATTTAAGTTGGTTATAGTCATGATTAGCTAGTAGATTTTAAATAAATTTAATATATTTACTTGTGATACTATGTGATATTTATATTTGTTAAAGTGTACAAGAAGTTGGAAATTCATACTTTGTATGAATAAAGTGTATATATTTAATTCATGTACAAATTAATATATTTTCCTTATCAAAAAAATTGTGGCATAATAACTTTAAGTCTATATAAGGACTCTAAAATTACATTAAACTATCCAAATATGTATTATGAATATAATAGGTATCTTGTAGAGACTTGCAAAGAAGTAGTTTATGTCCAATACAATCTTAAGAATTATTAAGAATGAAATCATTTGAAAATATGAGATGGTATATTAATTATAATAACACAAAGTATAATACTTACATTAACCTATGAAGGGTTGTAATTTCTAATTAACTCATGATGAGGATCAAATTAAAAGAAATTAAAAAGTGATTAAGGTTCAATATCTTCTAATGATTATTAAAAGGCAATTATCTTAAATGAAACCAATAATATCACTATTTGAAGTGAAGGGGCTATTTTGGGACAACCTTGTTTAATAACTTAGAACTATTAGATTGTTTAATTTTATCTAAGATTTACTTAATTATATTATAAAACTTATGCATGTACGAAAGCTAAGAAAGATAATTTGGCAAACAAGTTTATAAATGATTAAGTCATTAAATGTCCAATATTCTAATGTATATTTCATTGAATAAGTATGTTCTTGATGAATACCTACTTCTTACATGGAATAATATTAAGGAATAATAATATGTTATTCTATTTCACTATAAAGGAAAAATTATTAAAATAAAATGATTTGAGATTTAATAATTAATATAGAATTAATAAGTCTTCCTTTAAAGATAAGAAGGAAAAAGGTTTTGACCCTTAAGACATTGGCATTGACAAAACACTTAGTCTAATGGACTTAGATCTAAGATGATATTTAATTCAACTAATTTTTAAGGTTACGTTTTAAACCTTATACAAGTACATTGAGTTCCTTGAACTCATGCATATTAAAATAGTGATGTCTTAAGAGTGTTTGTGTAAACTTTTAGGATTGAATAAAATTAATAAGATCATTAAACAAACATTATTTGACCAATACCTTGAGACTAACCCTATCTTATAAAAATTAAAGGGGTTATAAATCATAACATAAGCGTGGTGGTTGAAATATCTCAAGAAGCTTAATCAGTACACTTATACCTTTGATTAACCTCCTTAATATACCTACTAGTGGGATGTCAATCTTGTCCTTTGCTTATTTTTGAAATTTGTAATATGTTCCAAATATTTGAATTGATTTTGGAAATAGTCATTTAATATGATCACTACTTATTGTTTATGAATTTTATATATCTTTTTTTATGTAATAATTGTATGATGATTCTTCTATTAAATCTATCTTACTTCCTATAATTGTTTGTAGAAGTTTTTTGATTTACCAATTGAGGTACCAATTATTTAATATCCTAATTAGGTACTTGAGTAAGTGTATAAGTTAGTGACACATTTAATTGGAAGGACATGTTGAAGTACATAGATATTCATGCATGAGTGGTCTTACATTGACCCACTTCTATTTGAATACTAAGTGGTTAAAATTCTTGCTAATTAAGTCATTTTTTATTTATGGACTTGGTTAGGTTCATCTATTGGCTATGACACAATTATGGATCTCACTTCATCTTCATGTGATAAACTCTAACTAAGTATTTTTACAATATTTGTGCATCTCAATATTATAAAAAAATTTAAAAAATATGTTTGTTACATTTTCACAATAAAATCAATAGCCTCATTTATCTCTAAATAATAATGTCGTGGAAAATATAATAACCCTATCAATTCCACTAACCTATAAATATTGGCTAACATGAATGGGATGAATAATGTTATTTCTCACATCAATTCTTCTTCATAAAATTTAAAATATAATACTTCCTTAAATATATAGAAATATTCAATCATATCCTATAAGTCCCTTATTATTACCTATATCTTGATAACCTTAAGTTTTTTTAAAATGATGAATAAAATAATGTTGATGTAGTCTTAAATTTTTTGATAATTATATTGTATCAATAGTGTTAATATAGTCTTATATTTATCCCATTGTATCTATGTTAATGAAGTATTTTGTGTCCATGCCAATACTATTTGATTCCAAAAAAACTATATTATCATGTTTGATATAATCTCTAGATCTCCAAAGTGTATTTCATATGCCAATATATTCAACTATAATTGAGCCTTCTATATCAACACATGATATCATCAAAACATGTTTAAAAATAACATAAATCATGTCTAGAGCTTCTTATAGTTAAAATTATCACTCTTTAGACCTTGATTTCTTAGTTACAATCATATTTATCTTACCTAACCTTAAATTTTGGGATCCCTTTGTATAAATCTCTAATATCAATAGTTTAATTCCTTTCCTTGAGCTTATTCATATATCTCCTAAACATAAAAATTACTTAATGCAAACTCTCTTTGTTATTAAAATTACTCAACCACCACATATGGGTAAATAATCCATTTTATTTGGTTCTAAGGAAAGTATAATGAAAAAATGTGAAGATATTTTTATCCAAATTTATAGGACAATTCACCAAACATTTTCTTTGAATATTCCTCTCTAGGTAATGATACCAAATAAAATCCTTCTTCTTGTAGATGACTCTACTCTCTTATTATCATTCAAATTGGTGATATCTAAGTTAAGTGAGCCCTCATAGATAAAGTGTATATTACCTATTTTAAATCTTTTTAATTCATTAAATATATTAACTAATCTATAAATAAATTTAATTCCACTCGTATTGTGTCCTAAGGATATGACTTAAGACACATTCCTCCCATGGAGTGAATTCCACTTCCTATCACAATGTCTCATGTTACTATCAAGGTCAAAGTTACGGTTTTAACCTTTTCATTTTCCTATAATATATTTATCAATTTTTGATAGATTAATCATGTGAGGTCCATATATCCCTACTTAAAATATATAGTAATCAAGGTGATACATACAAACACTTAAAACTATGAAAAAATATGATAAGATGGTGTTTTTTAAATACCTACCTATGAAGCTCTCCAAAGTAATCTTTTTTTAGTATCATATTTTTCAAATTTATAGTCAATTAAATTAGGGGTTATAGTGTTCACCTTTAACTTGTGGGAAATTTCCTTCCAAATCTCCTTCATTCAAATAATGATGAACCTAATGATATAAACATTAAAATCAATAATTTTAGACCTTACTCCTAATATTATTTTTATCAATAAAATTTTCACCCTTTAGAATGTAGTTTAAGCCTTAAAATTTTGGAATAACATGGAATCATCTCAAGGTTTTTGGTGACATATTGGAGATTTGAATATCTAGGTTAAAGGGCTAGCTCCATTGATGAATCACTTAGGCTCACAAACTACTCTACTCACTTTTTAGGAAAAGAGAGAGAGAGAAACCTATTATAATGGGGGTAATGAACCAAATATGATTTGATCACTACCAGCTGGATAAAAATCACTTTTAATAAGAGACTAACCTATAATAAACACTACTCCAAATCTACATCTCTACATCAATATTTCTCATCAAGGTTGTGAAGAATGCTTGGGCTGGGAGGACTAGTCAAGAAGTCATAGCAGGACACTAGTGAATAGAATACTCACTCAACCTTAAAACCTCACTTAGACACTTAAAAATACCTTAAAAAGGATTCCAAACTAAACATGAATGTAATAAAGGATAAACATATTATGGAATTAAGACTATCACTTAGCAATATCAACTAGTCAAGCATACACATTAAAACCAATCAAAGGAGGGGTAAAATATAATTTTATAATTAATAAAATTATTAAAAATTTTAAGGGATTTTCCATACCTAGGTGTAGGATACAATCTTAGGAAAACAAGGCTCAATTTATAGAAAAAATGAGGGAATAAGGAGATAAAGGCAAATGAGAGAGAGGGGGAGATAGAGCGAGAGAGAAGTGTCAAAAAGATTTAAAATAAAGAGAGGGGTTATGAAATTATATCAATAGTTACTCAATTCCATGTTTTTCTCTTCTAAATATTCCCTTCTAATCTAAGTGGCGTGGAAGTTTCAAACAATGTTTGACACATTGATCTTTTATTCAAAACTACCCCTTCTCTTATCTTTTGAATGGACAAGTGTATTTATTTATGGTTAGGTCACAATAAAATGATATATTTATCTAATATTTATGAATTTCATATTATTTTTGAAGGTTCCCTTTGACACATCACTTTATTCTCTTGATAGGTGTCTTAAAGTACATCTTGTCTTACTACACCAATCTTGGCCAAATAGCTCAAAACATGAGTTTACTTTTATAAATGACATTATTATCCATTATATTCATCTTAAAATCATATTATATATAAAAAAACTCATTTGGAGTCACCAACTTCTCTCCAAGACTCCATTTTGTATAAAAAATTCTCATTTGGCCTCATTCCTTATAGCCCTTAAAACATGTAAAAATCCTTGTGTAAAATAATGTATACAATATTTTGGGAAATTAAAGACATATTTGAGGAAAAAATATCAATTTATATATCCATGACAAATTTTATAACCTTAGAGTGAGTGGAAGTTTCCTTTTTCTACCATTATCTCTTCATAATTAGGCCTCAATTAGGTCTCCTTTCCTAGAAATTGAGTTTTGGCCCTAAATCACTCCCACACATGTGAAAATTAAAATAAGTTTGTGATTAAATTTAAAAATTCCAATAATATACTCCTTGTAAATTTTTATCTCTTGATACCTTATATGGATGGGTCAACCATGAAATGGTCAAAAACCTTAGTTTAAGCACTTGTGCAAGCATGAGAGTTAGTTGGAGTGTTTGTAAATAAATTTGTAGGATATATTTATTTTAAATATTTATTTTTATGTCTAAAAAATAATTAGGGAACTTAATCCATTTAAAGGAGGTATCTTGAAGTACTTTATAGGCCTGCATATAGGCCATTTAGCTTGCAAAAAATTGTATTTTTTCCTTCTTGATTCATTTGACAACTTTCAGAGCTTATAAACCTTATTAAAAGAAATTAAAGGTTATTTGGATGGTGATAGAACATTTTAAAATCATTATTATACCTCTAAACTTGGTTTAGAAGCTAATATACACCTTGTTTCTTCACATACAAGCATACAATCTTAGTTTTTGCCCTCTTTCGTATAATTATGTACTTGTATATACCAAACAAAGACACACTCAGGTGATCATGAGAGTTTTGAATATCATTAAATAATTTTAAATTATATATTAGTCTAATTTAATTAATTTAAATTCATATTTCTCTCATTGGGTCACTAGGAGGGTTTTAGGCATGTTTTGTTCTTAACAATAGTTCATAGAGGACAAGTCCTCTTTCTCTCTTTTGATACCACACAGTGGAAATGGGGGTACCCCTACAACACATCCAAACATGACTTGGTCCCATGTAAAAGATAATGAGATATATAATTAAAATATGGTGTCCTCCCATGCTCAAGTATGCATTATGTGACTACCCTATATTCTTAGCATTTGTTCATAGCCAATAGGTCTTTTCACTCAACAACTATTACTATGAAAATGGAGTACGAATACCTAAAAATCATATCCAATTGGATTTTACTTTCATGTATCACCTTGAAATCAGAAATGGTCTTCAAAATATTATGCATTTTACTTTCTTACCACGAGGGTTTATTGACTACCCAAGCTTCTTGAACTTAGAGGTCTGTGTTTGCTCTTTTATCCACTATGGGAGGGTTTAGAACTTCATAGAATTATAATTGAAGTATATAAAAATAAAATTCTCCTTTGTACTATTTTTCATCCCTAAAAAAAAACTTTCATCACAAATTATACACATATGACTATGTGTTTGGTCTAAGTTCAACAGTTCTAAATAGATCTATATACAATGCTGGTGTAGACTTTAATCCTACAAGTTTTGTCTACATGTTTAATTATGACTGCTTAGGATCTTAGAGGCCATTTGGGTCATTTGGGAATATAATTCCCACATTCATTAAAATGTGGTGTTTCACTCTCTCTCCCACCTATATGTGTACATCCCTCCCTTTGTATTCATCATCCAGAGTTAATGAGGAATATCATTTTATGCTCTTTGATTTTTGGTAATATCTCTCACCTACTCCATAGTTTTTGTGTTTGCATTCGATCTTGTTGAGAGGTCTTGGAGAAATCTAACATGGTATTAGAGCTTCACTTAATGTTCATTTGAATTTTCTCTAATTCTTGGTGAGATTCCTTAATTTCTTTGAGATTTGAGTAGTTTTTTGCTTGGTTTGCATTGTATTTTTTATTTTCAAAGTATAAGAGTTTATCTTCAAATTTTTAGAGGTGAAAAAATACTTCTTGGAGGGTTCAAAAATATGGTTAGTGGTCTCACAACCTGGTATATTGCCTCATCTTAGTCATATAGGCTACTCAACTAATTTCCCTCCACCCAGATTAGCCTTTATATTGTGCATCCTACTCTACATCCTATATTTATGACCACTAACCATGGTTTGATCCTACCTTACTGATCCACTACCATGCACTGCCTAGTCATAACACCATTGGAAGCTTTTGGAATTATTTTTTCCTCATGACTTATAGGTTCCAACATAGTAGATACATCAATCTTCATTTTCAACCTTGATGAATTGGTCTCTATTTGGTTATATCCATGCCATTTGAAGCTGTTTGCCATCATTTGAAGCCTACTCTTATTGATTCAATATCCTCTAGTTATCACCATCCATGATTATATGATCCATACTTAAGTCATTGACCATAAAGCTTGGTGAATATCTCTACAAGTGTATATTTTAAAATTACAACATAGCTATTGTCAATGGTTATTAGGTTTACCAAGTAATCCTAAAGAGTCTATATGTCTTCAAATTGGAATAATGAAGGAATTCCATAGTGAGATGAGGAAAAAACATCTACCATAGCATGTATTAGAGGCTCAATAGGCTTCCTATGTAAAGGCATCTACCTCTAAAAATCTATAACCTATAGTCTAGATGGATCTAGACTCTTATTACCAACTCACCATTCTCTCCACCATTGGTTTTCTTGAGTCTAATCTTGTGTACATTATAGATATGGGGTGAAAGTCCTACTAACTTAACAACCACATTCTATAGATATGTGCATAATTTCCTTAAAGGAAAAAACTCAAAGGAATTTTTTTTGCAACTATGAGATGACATAGTGGAAAGAAAAACCTATATAATTGGTCTCCTTACCATGCATAGTGGTATAATTTCTCACCATCCTCCTAGCTCATGGACTCACCATTGGTAATCTACCTAATTTAGGTAATGTATTTTTGTTACTATCAAGAGAATAATGTTGATTTCTTATTTGATTCATCCTCATGCCATTTGCCTACTTGCCTAGCTCATCCACCCCTCTATTTTTAGATCTAGAATATTTTAATATGGCATTTATGTTCATTATGGAAATCTGACCTACATACTCCATCATGGTGGTAACTTGATCCTTTATTGGTCAAAGTTCCCTGATTCCATCCTCTATGATTATGCCTCTAACTCTTTATTTCATTTTAAAAGTTTAAGAACTTAATTGTGCCCTAAATAGATTAAAAAATTAAATCCTATTTTAATTTTATTTAAAATAGTTTTGCGTATTTTTTTAAATTAAACACCTTCAAATAAGTCTTTTCCTATAAAAAGCACATAGGGGGTGTATGGGCAAGGTTATTTATGACATTTGATTACTTGAGGAGGTTCGTCATTATGTGCTAGTTGTAACTAGTGGATGGAAGGTTGCCTTACCCTTTGTTTGTTTAGGATTTTTTAAAGTTTTAGTGAAAGTTCTATTTAATAGGTCTTATTTTCAAGAAATCTATTGTGTTATAACTTTTGATTGGTAGCTCAAAATTGAGCATTGTCTTTTTCAAAAGTTCATATTTTTTCATTTCTCATGCATTTGTCCTATTTACATTATAAAATGCATTAAAATATAAAGTGCCATATTCTAGGGGGAGTCTCTTCATATTAGTTGTGTTGCCTTGTGCTTATGGTTTGTTGTCATGTGGTGATATTTTAGTGGTGACACATTTACTATGTTGTGATCATTTGTTGAGGGAGTATTCCTTGTTTTGCATATACCTTATCTCTTTTTTAGTCAAAATCAGAGGGTGAGGTTCAATCTAGTAGGAGGTCAAAACCTCTCATAGGCAACAAAAAATTCCTTCTTGCTTCTTCTGGATTAAATTATCATCATTTTTTGCACTCATGGACACATTTTTGGCTGAGTCTAACATCTTATTCTTGAGTATGCATTATCACTAGTGCTTTAGGCCCCACTACTTTATGCATTATTATCTTTGTGTACTAATTTATCTTAACTGTATGGGCTCACTTTTAGCCCAATCCATATCTATAGTGTGCACCATTGTTTAACCACTATAGCATTGATTGCTCACTTGGAAATTCTTGGCTATGCTCTATGTACTTATATTTGAGCCTACATTAGGGGTTATTTATAATTTGTATCATGCAATTGTGCACTTACCTAATGTCTTATCTTAGTCGTGCCAACTCCATTTGAAAGACTCCAGTGGAGGAAGGTTGAGTCTATGTCAATGGTCCTTCTCAAAGATGTCAATGGTGATTTTTGATGTGATTACATGGAACACTTGCTCACAAACAATAATTATATTCCATTCTTATATGGACAAATTCCTACACAATTGATCCTATTTAATTTGATAAATAGGCTAATACTTGTGAAAAGGTTTTTTCTACTCTATTATTACATGTTTTCATGGATATTCATTTCTATGTAGAATATATAGATTGTACCTATACTATTTGGATCATACTATAGTGTCTTTTTGGTGATACTAATATGACATTTATCACACCTACTTTGCTTCTTATTATCTATTTTGAGATTGTTGTACTCTCTCCTCATGATTTTATTTCTTGTGATGATATATTCATAGTGGATAGTTTTCTTCTTTCTATCGATCCCCCACTATAGGATGAGATTCTACCAGACCTTAATTGTCTCATTATAGATTCTATATCCATTTTTATGCATATTATTTCTCTTTTAAATCCTTCTTAGACTTGTATTTCATATTAATTTAATGATTTTATTGAGAGTATACATATTTAGAGTATTTATGACTCATATTTTCTTATGGATGTTCATCTTATAGATTTGAGTGATTCATTTGTAGACTAGTCTTTAGTTTCAATGGTTGTTATACCTTGCTCTCTTCTTTCTATGAGAATTCTTTCAGTGAATGTTCCATGTCTATCTTCTTCTCTAGTTTTTCTCTCCCCTTCATTATATGTTTATCCTTTTCCATCTTATATTTTATTCCTATGATACTTGATCAAACTTTGGCACATTCGAGCACTATCAGGGAGACATTTAAATAGTTTTCCTAGATATACATCTTAATTCCTACATGAATTCCACTTGAGTGTAATTTTAGTAGTTTAAAAACTCAAGGTTTATTTATTCCAAAAGTAAGATACAAAATATATTTCAAAGTGACCTAATATAACATTTCTCACGTGATATTATACACTTACCTTCTTACTCTTCTTTGTAGAGACACACGTCCTTAATATTTTGTAAGATACTAGAATAATCACTATGTACTTGGGTACCTCATTAGGACTTATTTCTAGGACATAATTCTCCATCCCACCTAATAGATTATTAAATGGGGGTGTTGATGTAGACTTTTATCCTATGGGTTTTGTCTACATGGTTCATTATTCTTGCTTAGGATCTTAGAGGCCATTTGGGTGATTTGGGAAGATTAGTCCCACATTCAATGGAATGTGGGGTTTCACTCTTTATTAAAAATATGTATGTAACTCATTACCTTTATATTAATCATCCATATTTAATGGTAAAGATCATTTTATGTTCTTTTTTTTTTTGGTAATCTCTCTCACCCTCTCCATATTTTTCATGTGTGCATTCGATCTTGTTGAGAGGTCTTGGATAAATTGGACATACATTAACACCTTTTAGTTGTTAATTATGATGAAATTATATGGAAATTATATCACTAATATATCACATTCAAGTGATTTTTTTCCTCTTAGACCTTCACTCTCAACCAAAAGACACCTTCACTAAAATAATGTTCTAAATGGCACATTAACTATGTGTATATAGGGATTAGGTGAATCATATTTTAACCAATCTCTTTGGTAATTTTTAAAATTTAAATTTGATATTAAATTTAAATTATTAACTTTTATTTTACTTATACCTCAACCTTATTGTTGAACATTACACCTTCTCTTGCTCAGTGAGTTGAATCACTAAGTTGTCTTATAGGCATCCCTATGAGATAAGGGGACCTCTTGACTGTATCTAAAGATATATATAATTTTTATAAGGGTAAAAATTATCATATAATTATTATTTTAATTCATCATGACTTTCTTAGGAATCTAAACCTTCATCTTCTCTTCCCCCAACAACTTATCTTTAATAATCTGCACACAGGCTTATAGGGTGCAGGTCTAAGTCTACTATACTTGAAAGGAATTATACCAGTCATCCACTTATATTTGAGTATTTTCAAGGTTATAATCAGGCCTTAAATGGTATTATATACTTTTTTATCTACTCAAAATCCAAAATAACTATAAATCATTTTATCTTCTTTTGTAGGTATAATTGTTTAGTTATGGGCTGAGTGTATGTAGGATTGAAGTATGTCTTGTTTGATCATCTCACTCTGAAAATACTTTAGGTATATTTGATATTTATTGTATAAAAACACTTTTATATATAATAAAATTAAACACCAAACATTTCATTGTCTTCCTAAATTTTTAAAACCAACCCTAAGTGTCCAATCAAGCCTGTAGGTATATATTGGATATTTGACTATCAAATTGAAGGTTTAGGTTATTAGACATGGTACTTATAATCATGAAAATATTTTAGAATATGTTATGAATATTTCCATGGATTTAATAATTTTCTCATACCCTTGAAAAATCAATCCGAACAAATATTTATTTTTATTTTGTATGTAAAAGGGACATACAGGCCTAGGCAAATCCATAGGTCTGCATTCTGATGTAATAAGTATTTTATAAGGTCAGTCATGACCTTTCAAACATTGAGATAAATATCCAATACCAAATTAACTATATAATGAGGTATTAAAATTCACATAACATTGATAATTTAGAGTTCTCACCCTTCAATCCACTTTATGCACGAGGCTTCAAAACACAGTTTGCTTGTTAGGAACATTAATGCCACTAGAGGACTTGTATGAAAAAGCTAGATGATTAGAGAACTATTGACCAAATTTTTACCTCAAGTAAAAATTGGTCATAACCTCTAGGTTTAAACATCATAGGGTTGTAAAAAACTTTTCATGGTCTTTTCATGGTCCTAAATAGTTCCATATGGTCATATTTGTTCTTGTCTAACATTGTCCAAGGTTTGGTCTTATGTTCACTTATCTGGCCCTATGTGTCAATTTAAAGGTATTAAAATATTAAAACATTATAAAAGGTTTATTATGGTTTAATTTAATTATAAAATTTTATTTAGGTGTCATTAATATCATAATATCATGCACTAACCTTTTATTTGACACTCGTGCAAAAATCATAATTTGGCCACCATTTGGCCTATTTTGAAGAGTTGCACATACCATTCCAAGAATAAAATGTTTAAAAAATATTATAAACATACATAATGTCAAAATTGGTTTAGATAATGTTAAATTATAGTCATATACTGATAGCATCTGTAGTTCAATGACTAAACTAAGAAAAATGACTGTTTACAAGCACTTTTGGGTACTTGTATGACCTTATGGGATCAAATGTTAGTTATAAATAGTTTTTAAGTGTACCTTGGATTAATTAAGATAATTTTATATATTTTTAACAATTTTTAGGTTTAATTTACACTTTAAACATTATCTCTCTTCCATCACTACCTTCACAAGCTTAGAAAGGCAAAATTGAAGTGAATGGTACAACCAAGAAAGAGAGAGAGTTAGGAGATGAAAATTTGGAAATTATTATGGGTCATATTATGATTTAAATTAGTGTAATTATTTTTAATATTTATGGTCTCTTATTTATGAACAAGTTTTAAGAGTGACAATAAGTCACTATGTCTTATCCATCCAAGGGGTTTGTTCTCTCATCTGTTTATCCACGTCAGGATTCAAAGGAGAATAATGGTTTTAAGGGATGTTTTTATAGGTCAATTAGATAATTTTAATGGTGTTTTAGTCATATAACTCATCTCTATGAAGTTCCTTCACTTGGAGGAAAAGTGTCTTGATGTGCAAGGTATTTCAGTGGATCTTAATACAAGTTTTTTTTAATTTGAGATATTTGTAATATTTAGAGGTTAAAATTACTTCATCACTCATGGGAGATATATAGAATTCATGGATAATTAACTAATGTTTGATTTTTGTTCATAATATTGAAGTGCTTGGTCTTTGGAAACATTTTCAAGGTTTGAACAATCCACTACATGCTTGATTACCAAATTTGGCTCAAATATAAATGTTATATCATGGTATAGGGTTTTGAGATAAAATTTCACTACTATATTAATGGGAATATTATAAGCCTATATGGATTTTAGAATTATATGGGATATGATTAGACTCATGGGGAAGACTTTATACATATCCTTATGAATTCATATGGATTTGAATGCCCCAATTCCATCATCACGTTTTTGAAATTGACTAGATGTTCTAAGACAACACATTGAACATATATATGGGCTAATTGTACCTACATATATGTATGGACTATAAGGTGAATTGAAGATGATATGAGGAATTTTCATAATATTTATAAGACATTAAAGTAGTGATAAGTAATTATTATCAATTTGATAGTGTCAAAAAGGTCTAAGAGTTCAAGAGGTGTTTCCTAAGCAATATATTTAATAAAAGAGACGTATAGGTGTTGTGCCTATAGGCTCTCATTGTGGACTAAAAGGGAAATAAATATTCAAAAAATAAAGGTTAAGATAGGAAAACTTAACCTCAAATAATATAGGGATATAATAAAAATCACCGAGGAGCAACTAGGCCAATGTTAAATCAAATATGGTCAAGGAACTAAGTTAACAAGTTTATTAAGGCACCTACAAGACTACGTATGGTCTGTACATAAAATAAAGTGAAAAGTGATTTGAAAATGCAATAAAATTATTTTCCAGACCTTTATATATAGTTTAATTAAATTCTTTCATATGGATTCATCAAATCACCATGACATAGTGAGAAAACCAACTTCCAAATGTCAAGCCTAATGCTCCAATAGCCTACTAGCACCTATAGGCCTACTTGAAGGATCATTCCATTTTTTAGAGAAAGATAAGGGTAGAAGTGTTTGAAAAATGATATAAACATATATTATATTATCAAATAAAATAATATAGTCACTAATAGGGATATTTGTGTTAAGGTGAGGTCCAAGCACAAAGAATACAGGCATGACCCTAAAAGGTCACTTACAAGCTAAAAATTAGGGTAGGCTAGTGTTAAGCCCGAGTAAGAAAAAAAATGTGTGTCAATAAAATTGAGATCTATCTCAAGTAGGACAACTATATAAATTATTTTATTTCATAATACCAAAGGAAACAAGAGATACCATGATGAGGCTGGTAAAATTAGGTTCAAAGTATCCATACATAGTCAATTAACACATACAAGTCTGCCTACTCCTTTGGGAGATTTTGATTGATTAAGGAATAATAGAGGTGTATGAGAGGATTTGAGGAATATATAAGATAAAAAAAATATATATTAAGTTCATTTTGAGACCAAAGGAAACATGAATAATATTGATCATATTGAGTAATAAACCTCTACACACAGTCAAAGACAACCTATAGGTTTGTTTGTTATTCATGTAGATATTTACTTGATTGAGGAAAGGATAAGGTTTTGGGAAGGGAATAAATTTTAAATGGTTTGATAATGTCAAAAATATCTTATCTATATCTATAAACTCCATTGAAAAAGAGAATAATGAAGATGAAACTTTGTTTAGGCATGTAGGCCTAATCCTTATATGCAGGTAGACCTAAGTGCAAGAGTATGAAAAAATGGATTAGGTAAGATTTTATAACACTAAAAAGGTGTTTTTACATGTGATATAGGTATTATTTTGTAGAGGGAAACCTGGATATGGCCATTTTAGCTTAGAACTATTTTTAGAGTGCACAAAATACACATTTACTATTTGAAGAGTACCTTCTCACACTCATAACTTTCATGAGGATTTTCATGGGACCTAAATGTTATTTGAGGTTTTTTAGGGGTCCCATAAAAATAATATTTTGGAATTTGGAAAGAGAAAGAGGATATGTTCTTTATGAATAATCATTAAGAATGAAATGTGCTTAAAACCCTCCTAAAACCCTAATAGTGAACAATCAAGATAAATAGACCTATAAATAATATTTAATGCCATATTTTGATTATAAAAATATTATATTTTTTTAATACTCTAAGGATATTATCCACATGTACTTTTTTTTTACTTGTAATTGTATAGATTGTAATAAATTCCCTATTTGGCATGTTTTTAGTGTTTTTTAGGTGTTTTGAGAAAGGGAAACCTTAAAAATTATTATATGAGGTAATTTGGTATGTTTAATAAATATCCAAGGCAACCTCAAACATGCCTAAAATGAGACTAGGTGGTAAGATCATTTCATGGTTCTCACACTTCCATAGGGTCTCATGACCTAAAAATTGACATGGAGATTATTTATATCCTAGGTAAATTTAATAACATTTTTTTGGTTAATTTAAAATGTGTGGTAAAATTTTGGATCAAGAAAATAGGGTTCTAGAAAAGGATGCTTAATTGAAGAGAGAGAAAGGCATAAAAAATGGACTTCCACTCAAAATATGAACATTAAAATTGACATGAATTTGTAAGGACATAATAGGTCCTATAATATTCCTTTTTTATATTACCCTCCTTAAATTTTCCTATACAAGTAGGTTTATAAGTTTTTAGGGCTATAAATAAAATAGGCCTAGTGAGGGCTTGAAGAACAAAATAGAATATTAGGAATTGTTCCAAGAACCAAAATGGTTTTTTTAGGTATAATAACATATTTTAAGACCATACATGGAGATAACATGACTTTAATTAGATTATTTTGAGTTTTTGTCAAGTTGTACCAAACTAGGCATGGGAAATAAAGAGTTTCAAGACACCTATGCACATGAATAATGAAATGTCAGATCAAAGAAGTTTATTAAGGCATGGAAGGTTTTAAATAATATTTAAAATATAATTTAATGTATAATTAATTATTTATAATTCCATTTATCACTCTTCTTATTTAAGGAAGGATAGTTTTCAAGAATCTAGTCAAGATGTCAAGCCAAATTCTAACTCCTACACCACATGGAGGGTTAGAGCATCTTAAGGAGTGAAAAACATGGATTTGGAGGTTTCTTCATGAATTTTCCACAACCCAATTTATTTGTTTAACTCATGCAGACACTTTTAAATAATCTTTTAATATTTCCCTCTCGCTCTTCACAATTCTCTATATAATTAACCACTTTTGGCTTTGTAGTCAATCCACATCTAGTATGGCAAAGCCTTGATAGTTTGAGTACTGATTGTTACTTTGAATAAAAAATTTCAAACTAGTTTTGAGTTATAAAATTATTTTTTAAGTGTGTGAAGTAGTGCATAGTTGAATTATAAATGATAATCATCTATCCTTATGTTTATCTTACTCTTTCATGTTTTTTGTAAGTAGTTTGCTCTCTAACAGGTCACACAATGTGTAGTTAGTGTTATTATATGTACTTAAATGTATGGAAGATTAATAGTGTCTATAATAATACCTATTATTAATCCACCTTTAGAAGTGTATTTCATCTTAACTTCATGTTGAAATACTTATGTTAGGGAAACCTTGGATGTTGAAATCAATTTTGTGAATCATCTTTCATGGTGCATGTTCATGGTAATATTGTGGAGTTTAACTTGGTATATCAACTCATTATTTTAGGTTTATTTCATGTTTTCTCTTTACCTTTTCATCTCAATAAGTTAGTATCATAGGTGATGAGCTTAAATAGATATATCAAGGGAGATATCCCTTCAATCTAGAGGTTTACCCCCACTATAGACAACCCAAAGGTCTATGGGTAATCCCATTGTTTCACTCAATTATATTAGGCTTGAAATACCATTCCAATGGTTTAAAATTTAGTGATAATATTTATGACACACATGTTGTGACTCAATTATCCCAATAACTTCTTGTCAATGTGAATGTTAGCTTTGACAAGACCACAACTACAAAAGTGTTTCCTACTCAACATTTGGTGACTCCACTGAGGGTATAACATATGGTTGAAAACAATTTTTTTTAAATTTTGATTCATGGTCATTAATATATCATTTACTATTATAGGTAACCATTCTACAAATCCACTCCCTCATCTTGAGCTTCCTCTTGAAGTTCAGTACCCTGAGCCTATTTTGACATTTTAAAAGCCTAAAGAGTATGAAGATTTTGAAACTCAAGAAGAGATAGATAGTGAATAAGAGGTTGAAGGTAACATGGGTATGTAACATTCTTTACCAAATTTCAATAGTTAAAATCCCATAAACCTTGCTAACTATGATGATATCCCTCCCAATTCCACCAAGAGTGTCCCTAATTTCAATGAGGAAGGTCATATCACCCAAAGTGAACACATTAGGGACATATCTAAATTTTTAAGTTTCCATAATATCATAAATATTAATATATAAATAAAAATGTTTATCATGTACCTTAGGGTAAAATCCCTTGATTGGTAGAAAACCTTGCCATGAGGATGTATTACTATGTGGGATGAGTTTGGGGAGTTATTGACTCAAAGATTTGAGGATAAGAGTGATCATACATCACTAATTTATTATTTTAATGTCATCCAAAGAAGGCCTAAGAAATCCATGCATTATTTCAATGAAATTTTCCAAAGGACATGAAATAGGCTTCCACCTCCCATGAAACCCCCTACAAGTTTTGTTTCCCCACCTATCTCAAAGCTATTAGGACTAATATAACCATCATGTTTTAGTCCATGAGAGGATATGCTTTTCCTGATGCCTATCATGTGGCTATTAGAGATGATAATGGTTTGATACAAGTAGACAAAATCCCTCCAAAGGTCTCAATTCCTATCTCACCTAAAATTAATACTACCCCTCCAAGCCTTGATCCATTTCTAGATCTAAATCGCAAGTCTAAAGATGATCTAAATAAATTATATGATGTAATTTATTGGTAAGAAAAATATAAGGCCTTATAAACTTCAAATAGATAATCAAATAAACATATTGGATCTTACCAAAAATCCTAATATTACCCTCCATAAGCAAACAAATTTCCACCTCATCATAATGGTCAAGTGAGGGGACAAGGCCAACCTATTTTCAATAGGCCACCTAATACCTACAATCCAAATTTTTCTCCCACTTCAAGAGCCATGGTTCTAGTCTATAACAACCTAGTTCAAGGGGAATAATGGAAACCTCAAGGATATTACATGAATGGTAATGAGGGGGAAGTTCAAGCTTTGGTGGATAAATAAGGGAATACTCTTTAGTTGAAATCAAAATATTATAGCTCCATGAAATAAAAACCAAATAGAGAGTGTAGTAATCAAGGAATAAAATTTATGGACTTCTAAATGGACGATAATTTTGTCCTAAATCAGAGCACCTCAATTGCAGACAACACAAGGTCAAAGAGGATATATTTGGGAGATGCTCAAGATTTGGATACAACTCAAAACAACTCCTCTTCAAGGAAACAAGGTATGAATGAAAATTTGGTAGCCTCTATAAGTTTTGCATCTATTAAAAATTAGAACTTGGGAAAGGTGGTAAAACCTTCATTTCCTCAAGTTTAAGGTGCTACATTGCCTCCTAGAATGAAATAAAAGGTTAGTGTCTCCCCTTTTAATATTATTAACTCCTTGAATAACACAAAGACAAGCATATTCCTTTGGGAGGTAATCCACATGCCTGGTAAAAAATAATTACTCCAAGAGTAGTTGTCTTAATTTCATATTCCCCCCCAACCATTAAAGCATATTGGTGTATTCCTCACAAATTCACCTACTCATATTGTTGAACCTTCTACAAGGTCTAAAAATCCCCCACATTTGTATCATAACCTCATTATGGGAGATAAGATGGTCCATAATTGCATTGTGGATAGTGGGGTAAGCACTTTAGTCATGCCTAAACTAGTTGTAAATAAGTTGGGCTTGAATTATGAACCTTATATCAAAGGAGTGTTAACGATTGATGGGAAATCAGCCAAGTAAATAGGGTTCATGAAAGGTTTGAAAGTGTTATTACATGACTACCCAAGTTTTCGAATTTTACAAGATATAGTCATGGTGGATCTACTTTCACACTTTGCCATTTTCCTATCAAGAGAATTTGCTTCCAAGATAAGAGGTTATGTTTCTTCTAATTGGTATTTTTTGGCTTTTAGAATAAGGTATGGAGCTAAAGTGACAATAAGAACACATCCATTTGCTAAGTTACACATTGAACCATATGTGGAAGCTATTTAAAATATAAATTGCACTATAAATGAGAAAGAGGAGCATGCCATATGTGATGGATCATCTTCTAAAATTGAAGGTATTTCTGATCTCTTCTTAGATGAATATGGTGATGAGACTTATGAGTATGATCCCTATGATTTCATTGAAGAGAAAGGTCTTGGAACATACATCATTCATGATGAGGGTAATGAGAATTATAAGTTAAGTCTTGATGACTCCCTAACACAAGCTATAATGGGAAACTATTATCTTCATATATATGATGATGATAAGTCTCCAAGTGTGATAGAGCATGATAAGGAAGATAATGTAATTCTGACTACCCAGGATGAAGAAGTCCATGAGTGTGATAGTAATGAAGAATATGATGATATATAGAAGTATTTTTATGTTATAATATAATATTTTGAACTAGTAGGTAAGGAATATCTCCCTCAAAAGAAACATGAAATTGATAGTAAAATCATTAGTGGACCTAATAAGCATAAAGAGAAATGTCAAATCACTATCAAGTAGGCTGCATTCTTGGAAGAGTGTAATTAGACCAAGGCAAAATTTTATGTGATTCAATAGTAGCCTATTATTAAATATGATAATTAATCACTTTTAAACATGTTTTTAAAATAAGAAGACAAGTTTGATGGTCTTATACATCAAATACATCATGGTCTAGATGAAAGTGAAGCTGAGAAAGTTTTCATGACTCCTAAGAAGTAGATGGACAAGGATCAATTGACCATGAAGGATATCAAGTAAGATTCACTATAAAATATACCTAAAGGAGAGATATAAGGACCATTCAAATTAGTTTCAAGTGGTTAAATTCTAGCTAGCATAGGTCCCATGAGTGGTAAGTCCTTTGACCACCTTCACAAGCAAATTTTCTTTGACAAAAATCCATCATATGGCGACTTGATCTCATGGAGTAGTTGTAACTCAAGAAACATTATTTTTTATCCTATTTGAAGCAAGAAGAAGTGTTTCATCACATCAAACATTATTTGAGGTCTGTAAATAGTAGGTTAGATGTGTTGTTTGAGTATTTTGTGTGTGGTTTTCCTTAAAATGCTTTAAACTTAGTCTGTGTTGCTTCTTGTTATGTGTATGGTGTGAGTTTAAAGTCTTTAAAAGGAATATAAATTTAAAATTATAGAATAAGATTGAATTAATTTCCTAATGGAAGGATAGGGCTACTTATCCATTAGTATTGTAGGCATGTTACCCCTATGAATCACCAAGATTGTTGACCAAATTTTGATTAGGTGGTAAGGTCACTTCATGGTTCTCACACTTAAATAGGGTATTAGGACCTAAAAATTGACATGGAGGTTATTTATATCCTAGGTAAAGTTAATCATATGATTTTGGGTGATTTAACCCTTTTGGGAGTTGTTTGTATCTATAAAATAAGGTTCTAGACAAGGAGGCCTAATTAAAGAGAGATAAAATTTAAAAATTGGAATTTCACTCAAAATATAAACATGAGACTTGACATGAAGATATAAGGACATAATGAGTCCTATAATATTATTTTGGTTTTTTTATTAGCCTTTGTACATTATCCTACACAAGGAGGTTGATAGGTTTTTAGGGCTATAAGGAAAATATGCCTTATGAAGGCTTGAGGAGTAAAATGGAATATTGGGAGTTATTCCAAGAACCAAAATAGTTTATTTTTAGGTATAATAATATATTTTAAGACCATACATGTTGATTGAGTGACTTTAATAATATGAACTTGACTTTTGGGCCACTTGGACCAAGCTAGGCATGGGAAATGAAGATTTTCAAGACACTTATGCACATGAATGATGAAATGACAGATCATAAGAGTTTACTAAGGCATGAAATATGTTTAATAAATATTAAAATATAGTTTCATGATGATTTAATGATGGGTAAGTCCATTTTCACTCTTATTATGCAAGGAAGGGTAGATTTCAAGAAGCTAGTCAAGGTGTCAAGCCAAATTCTAACTCCTACGCCACATAGAGGGTTAGATAATCTTCAAGAGTGATAAAAATGTATTTATAGTCTATTAATTAATTTTACATAAACCCATTTATTTTTTAACTCATGAATACAACTCTCAATACTCTTCTACTACCTCCCTTTCTCTCTCTTCACACTTCTCTATATAAGCAACCACTTTTGGATTTGTAATCAATCCACATCTAGTATGGCGAAGCCATAATAGTTTGAGTACTGATTTTACCTTTGAATAAAATATTTGAAGATGGTTTTGGGTTCCCAACATCTTATCTAAGTGTGTTAATTAGTGCATAGTTGAATGATAAGTGATAATCATCTATCCTTGTGTTCACCTTACTCTTTCATGTTTTATGCAAGAATTTTGCTCTCTAATAGGTCACATGAAGTGTACTTAGTGTTATTGTATGTTTATAAGTTTAAGTAAGAGTAATAGTGTATAAAATCATACCTCTTATTCATCCACATTAATAAGTGCATTACATCTTACCTCTATGTTGAAATACTTATGTTAGAGAAACCTTGGATGTTGATAATAGTTTTGTGAATCACCTTTCATAGTACATGTTCATGGTAATATTATGGAGTTTAACTTGGTACATCACCTCATTATGTTATTTTTATTTAATTTTTTATCTTTCCATTTTGATTTCAACAAGTTAGTAGTGTAGGTGATGAGCTTAAATATATATATCAAGGGAGCTAGCCCTTCAATCTAGAGGTTTACCCCCATTATAGACAACCAATAGGTCTACGGGTAATTATATTGTTTCAATCAATTGAATTATAATTAAACTACCTCTCTAAGGGTATAAAACTGAGTGAAAACAAGAACATTTATTAAATTATAAAGATGATTAAACATTTAAACATCCATTATATACACTAGAACCTTTAGGAAAACTTAGAAACAATGAAGGAACTATGACAATTTTCTTTGACATATATGAAAAATGGATCTTTATTATCAATTTAAGCCCAAAAATTTGAAATGAAACCTGTATAAATGTTAAATACACCTATAGAGACCCTATATATCCTCTATAATTTATCTCATGCATTTATTTTTATTGAAACTACCATTTTGAGGAGAAATAATAAGCTTGATGGGTTGACTAGCATTTTTAGATCACCCTATCTTCTTAAAAATTGTTCATAAAGGAGAGAGGATTTATATGGAAACAAATTCCAAAATTTTGAATTTTCATATGATCCCCTCCTTTGGAAAAAAACTTAGCTCTTGACTCTCTCTCTCTTGGTTGTACCATTCATGTGAAAACTGCCTTCTATAACTTGCCAATGGAGAGATATAGAGAAACAAGTATTTTTTGGAATATTGAGACCCATACCTACAATAAAAATGTGGATTTAGTCTATATAATCTGAAAGGAAACTTATGCAATGGTTTTTACCTTAATATGAGCTCATAAGTTTATACAAGTGCCTAAAACTAACTCTTTAACCATTAAAACTCAAGACTATGACCTATTTCTAAATTGATGACATATATTACATTTATTTAACTACTCCAATGACATTTTAAAGATTTATTTTATGGATTATTCTCTTGGTAAGATTTTTCATACATTGGAATTAGCCAAAAATCACCTTTTTCCTCATAAAACATTACCTTAAAGTTCACAAAAGAAACTTAAACTTTCCAAATCAACATGAAATGTCTAAAAAAGGTTATTAATGCATTAAATTAATTTAAAAGACACCTAGGTACCTATGAAACCACTTGACTAAATCTCATCACTCCATGACATGACTAAGCTAGTTTAAAACAAAGACAAAGTGTTACCTTAACTTCTACAAAATTACCTTAAAAAATTCTAATAAGACCTTATGAAGACACTATTAAGGCATAAAAGGACTATATAAAAGATACTAAGACATATAAATTCAATTTTATACCAATAGTGGTTGACATTTTCACCTTGGGGGTCAAAATTAGTCAATAAGTATACCTCAATTTCTCGCTACCTTATAATCTTAAACTCAAAAGAGACCAACTGATGAGATGCATGTGATAGTAATTATTATAAATAAATATCCTATTATCACTAATTATAATGACATCATAGTCAAAACATGCCTTATATATCTCACCACTCTTGATTATGATTTGGCTATGTTGGCTGTGTAGTGGGCACCCATGTAGTAGTTGTTTTACACATTTAAACACTTAAACTTTCTACTTTTTTCATTGAAAATTCACAAAATTTTCATTATAACCTAACCTAAGGCATGAAGAGGGAAAGTAATAAGGGTCAGAGTAAGTTTTAAATGGACTCACTCACATTATCATGCACTCACCTCGCATACATGGGGCTTATTAGAGCTTACTCCACACTAAGCTATCAATACATGGAAATAAGTAACTATGTAAGTATATAAATACTCACTAAAGAACATCATGGCTACCAAAAAATAAACACATAACTCTACTTGAGTACTAATCTATTTAAATAATATAGTATAAAGAGTTACAAAAATATTAGCCATTCTAAGTGTGATAATATTAGTCTATATCCATTACAAAGATAATAATAAAAATAATGTTCTCATCCATTAATTAAAATATCATGATTACAATATTTATAAGGTGATCAAAATCACTTAACACTACTACAAACAAGTTATCATAATATTCATCTTTCTGTCTCTTTTTCTCAAGACTCTATCAACATTCTGGTAACATTTCTCTTCAATTGCTCTATAATTTAACATTAGTTTGTTATGTCTCACCTACTTATTTTTTATTATAAGGTCTCTACCTTATATATGACTTCAAAAATCATTGCATGTATCTTATTATCTCAACTAATACTAATAAATAGTTCATTTATTTTTCATCTACCTAATAGTTAATGTGGTGATCTAATCCAAGTCAACTACCACACTATCTTTTGTCATTTATTTCATATCATTATGAATCCATATGTCATAAATATTTTCATTTATCCTCATGACTTTTTCATTTATTTTTATATTTACATGATCTTATATGTATTTATCCTTCTAGTTATATATATGTACATGCACTCAATCTTGTCAAATCATACATGTATTACTAGTAATCCATATTGGGAATGCACACATGGAATGGTTAGGTTGTCACATGTAACTCTATTCCCTTAGACTATTGGTGCTTGTTTCTACCTTCATATGTCACATTCATGATCTTAGACTTGGTTATATTCAACCTTACTCTAGGCTCAACATTACCCCATAATATCTTTGCTTTTTATCCTTAGGAAACCTACTCATCCTTCTAATTGAGTGGCCATTATTTCCATCTCTTTATTTTTATATTATTTTCATGCCTCTAACTTATAGGCCTTATCATTTAAAATTTTTATCCACCTCATTATTTACTTTTTCATATCTCCCATGGTTGTGCAGTTTCTTCTCTACATGATCTAAGTGATTCATGGCTTTTAGCATATCCTCATTATTCTTAGCACCATAATATGCTCTATCCTTTTTTTTTTGGCTCCATCTACTCTGGTCTCATCTTGTCATATCAAACCTACACCATTTTCATGTGTTTCACTTATAATCTATGATGGTTACTCCTATGTGTACTACTACTTATCCAAAACATTGAGTTTAAAAGAATAAAATAATTAAATAATTAAACATTATTTTCTTGAATAAAATAATTTTTGGTAATCCTTACACAATTATTCATTGAAATAGGGCCATATTTTTAGTTTATTTAAGTGCCTTTCATGACAAATAATTTATGGTTCCAAATCCCTGTAAATATAGAGGTTGTTCTTATAATGTTTTGGCATATTGTTTTATGTTATTCAACTTCTTGGTTGATTCCTTCACTATTTCATCTAGTAATATTTACTTGTCTATAGTCTTCAGTTATAGCTCTAAAAAACACCACTCTAGCTTTACCTTCTTTGTACTTATTATGTGAACCCATTCTTCTACCTCTTGTAAAAGTGTTCTGTACTCCTAATTTTTCTTGGTGTATACATGGGTATATATTAATTTATTTTCTTAATCCTCTTTAAAGATATGAATTTTTATTATTTTATATTTCTTATATATATTCAAAAAAAATTCTTCCATAACTACACTTTAAAATATCTTCTTCTTTATGTTTTCACAATTTTTAAATTACTTAAAGAACTTGAAATTGAATCTATTCATTCCCTCTTGTATATATTTGGTACCATTTTATATTTTAATGAAATGATCAATTATTATTTACATCCCCTCTATGGGCATGTCCTGAGAGAAGTCTATTTCATCTAGTAGGACTGGTTACTCCACTATGACTCATTTGCACAACTTTATATCTTTGAGCTCCATGGTTGATACCTTATGCTTAGATGATTTACACATATCCTTCTCTTATTTGAGAATATTTTATAATATGAAAAATTAATTCTTATCATTCTCAAGTGTCTAGTATATGCTTGTCATAGTGTTCCTCTGCTACTTATAGATTTTACTATTCAAAAAAAATTGTCGAGTCACTTTTGCATCTAGCTTAGTCAATGCATTCCCTACTTCCACATCACTCATATGAATCTAGTTTATGAGAAAAAAATTATATAATTTTTTGGGATTCTATTGATGGGTTTATCCTTGTTGACATGGAGAATTCAAAAATGGGATTATGTGTATTTATGTCTATATCAAAGGACATCTTATTACATGTTTTTATTGTTTCATGTTTGGGCTTCATTGTGCCCCATAAATATATATTTTATTATTCCATGCCCATTTATATATTTTAGAATATGGTGTATTCTTCCTCTTATTTTTCATCTTCATGGGGTGGATATATTATACCATGATTGTCTTCCCTTATCCCCCCTTTATTCCTTAATCTTTAGCTTTTGGTTTTGATTGTTGTAACCCTCCTCAAATGGGTTACTCTACTTGGATATAGGTTGTGGAACCCATGTAATGGACATATCTCATTGTCATATCTACTCCTTTGTCTATTATTATATCCAAATCTAATGCGTTATCTATCACCACTTCAAACCTTCCTTTTATGCTCGGCCCTAGGACTGCACATCCTTAGTTATGTGTTTCTTGTTCTTTATCTATTGTACAAGGGGAGTATTTTTATTCCTTGTATTATTTACTCATGTTTGGGGAATCATGCACTACCAATTTTTATATCCATTTTCCTTTATCATTAGTTTGGTCTTCTAGACTTGATTTTTGTTGTAATTGAGGTTCTAGCCTTGGCTCAGTTTGCATCATTACTTTTAGGGACTTTTATGGATTTTGTCTTACTTACTCCACATTTGTCTCACATGTCTTACTATTATGAATATTTTTTCACCCCCTTATCTTTTATGAAAATTCAAGTGTACTAAGTCATTCTATCATATTGATGACTAATGTTGTAATACCTAAAAATTGCTTATGGGGTCCTAATTCATCATTTCATTTCAAATAATCATATAATGTTGAATGATTATTATGAATGCTACATGTAATGAAGTTTTTAGTCTAAAATTTAAAAATGGGTTTGAAAACATAAGTTGATATAATGAAAACATTAAATTTATATGGATAAATGTGTATATGGTTAATTGATAATAATTTAACTTGGTCATGTGAGAATAATACTTCTAGTTGTATCTATCTATTTCATTAGGGAATGATGCAAAATTTCCATAAGTCTTGATTGAAGAATATTGGTATGGTCTACTTTGATTCATAAATGTTTATTTATTGAGTGATATTTGTGTTCATGAGGTTGTTATATAATTTGAAAATGATGTGTTATGATATCATTCATAGTTCATATTGATATTTCTCCATATGATGGAATTGTGAATGTTTTCAACATATTATTATTATTTATATGTTATTTGTTAAATATAACATATAAATTGATAATTTGATTAAAGTTTCATAAATACTTAAACATAAGTGATATCTAAACCTAAGTTCTAATATGTTGGAGTTATGAGCTAGTTGGTGGAAATGTTGATGAATTTCCTAAGGTGGTGAAACATAAGAATAATAATGTGAAACTTAGGAGTTATATTTTAAGATTGGGTTTGAATATTGGGTTTGTATTGATCATGATATCTAGTAGTATCTTTGAGTTTGATTAATTAACACAAGGTTTATTTTGATATGGTTTATTTTATTGGGAGTTATTTGTATTTGTGGATTTTATTAAATTAATTTAGACGTACATACATTGAATGAAGGTGTATATTAGGAATTTTGGTGGAAATTTTATTTGTAGTTAAACTTGGTGAAATGGAATAAGTGATAGATAAGCCATCAATAGAGTAATGGAAGACTTTGTATCAAATTGGATTATAACACATAAGCTAGACAGTTAATTCTCACTTGAAAGCATATAAAGGTTGGTTTTATTTTGTTGATGGTCATTCTTTGGCAAGCTCTTGGTGGAAGTTGCACTCTGTGAGTATGAAGAAAAACTTGGAAGGAAATATAGGTAATTTGGGTACATTTGTAGATAAAGTAAGATATTTTTTTACCACTTTATCATTCTATGTTTAGATTTGAAGTTTTAATTTGTAATTACTCTACATGAAAAATAGAAAGTTGTCTGGTTTATTTTGATAAAGATTGCATGGTTTAAAATTGCATGTAAATGGTCAAGTTTATAATTTATAAATACAATATATTTTTAAAATGCATGCCTTTGAGTTCATATCTGGATACACAATTTTTGTAGAAAAGTTTGGCTTTGATTATTTTCTGTATGGCTCCATTATTCTATATTGGAAGGTGTCTGTATGATTTCTAAATGTTTTTACATGCAGATTACTTTCAATTTTTTTATAATATGAATGCATTATAGATATTTGATGAGGATTTATGATCTTAAATTATCTTTTTATTATTGGCTTGGTTGATGGTTTAGTAGTTGGTAATAATGGTATATCAAATGAAACTGCATGATGGTTTTTGGTATTTGATGGGTATAAGTTTTTGAAATGATTTTGATATTTTTAATCATATATGGGGAAACATGGTTCAATAAAGGCTATAATATGATGTCATATTCAAAGATCTAGGTTACTATTTTTTTTATTTTCCATCATACAATTTATGATAAGGAAAATGTGAGTTTGTTAAAAAATGAAGCATCAGTTGTAGTATGTAAGCTTTTTTTTTAAGATATTTTAGTTTCTTGTATTCGATCTAGTTGTATTTGAAATTAATATTTAAGGTTGTTCAAATTTAAAAATGGAAGTGTGAATTGATTCATAAGTATGCCTATAGAAGTTTTAATTTTGTTGATCAAGACTGGAAATATCATTTTATCTAGATGTTGGCCCTACATGCTAGTTATAATTTTATTCATAAGTATATATAGAGATTCTATTTTGGTTTTATTATTGATGAAGGTTATTACAGTCATATTTTGATTTGATGTCATGAGATACAAATTTATGGCCAATATTTATGCATTATGTTTCAATTATAAAAACAAAAAGATTTGGCATAATTATTTTTTGTAGTGATGATATTTGACTTTTTCAAAGATATTTGTTGATTGGTTATTAGTTTTTTTGGTTAAAAAATACATTTGGTTCTAGGTAGAATATATATGGTTATATTAAACATTGGCATGTGTTAGTTTTATGATAAATGGAATGGATATTTGACATTTGAATACAATCAAGAGTTTGTGATAGCATAAGAAAGTCATTCTAATTTGATGATAATTTGGGATATAAGATTTTATAAACATCATTGAAGTTTTTGACATAATATGTTATATAAATGTCAATCTCATTTATTAAAAATTCTGCATGATATATAAGAAATTCTTGTTAAGAAAATGTGACATAATTTATTAAGTTTGATATATTGTAGTATGTTCAAATTTTTTAGTTTAGAGAATATTTAGGGTTTGGTTTCGTTCAAATTTCAATATAATGTGGTTGGAATCCACCCAGTTCTCATAATTTACCTAATAATAACTAAGGATAATAAAGAATGGTGTAGAGAGGTTACACCTCCACAGAGATGTTATTAGAGGCCAAAATTTTTGAGGTAGAAGGACTAGTAGTCTTTTCTTATACTTCATAATCATGGAACATGTATGTAAATAAATTTTTATTCTTTTAACCTTGCCTTTTAGAATGTTTTAAATGATTTGCCTTTTAACCCTACTAAAAACCAAGATAACATAGGTTAGAGAGGTCCTCCTTGGATAACTTGTTCTCATAGATGAGGAACTCCAAGTAGTTCCTATTAATGTATGCATAATGCCTTATAATCTAATCAAAATCCTACTCCTCATCACTCTCCTCAATATTAGGAACCCACCCCTAGAAATGAGTTACAGTTAATTATTGAATTAAATTATCATTCCCTTATGCCACTCAATACTAAGCTTGCATCACCTACACATGATAATGTAGCTATAGTTTATTCTAAGTTAAGCCTTGAAAATTTTACTTCCCATATACTTAAATAATAAAGGATGGTTTATTAAAGGGGTAGAATATGAGGGGTCAATCCTAAAACATCAACTTTGATCACTAGGATGGTTAAGAAAGTAAAGGTGGAAGTTGATGATGAAGATAGTGAAGGTGGAACTAAATATGTAAAGTTTATGACCAAAAAAATGAATTACATTGAATATGTGATAGATAGGGGTCATCTCTTGGTTGAATTTTTTTCTAATACTGAAGATGAATAGATGGATTGTTGATTTATGTTATTGGTTTTTATGTTTTTATATACTTTGAACATTATTAAGTGTTTTGATGATGGATATTTATGTTTGATACTTAACATTAGTTTAACTTATGAAACATTTGATATTTTTATTTTGGATATATATTACTAAATTATGATGTTATAATGCATATGGATTTAATGTTTGATGTATTTAATTTTATTTAAATTTCTTAGTTCATGATGATGTTTAATATAGTTATTTATTTAAGTGATAGTGATGACTAAGGGCCCCAACCCATTTAGAGTTTATATTCGGTCTATTAATATTTAATTTTGATCTATAGACTTATTTAATTCTTAAATATAAGATAAGTTATAACATAAATTTATTGACTTTCTTAAAAGTCAATTAGACTTAATAAATAGCTAACTAAAATTAGTTATAACTTATTCTCCAACCATCTCTTGAGGAGATTGTTGTTAAAGAATATCAAAGTCACATATCAAGAGGAGAAACATTAAACATGTATTCTTGAATACTCTAAATTGTTTCAAAGTTCATTCATCATTGTATTTTATATGCAACATCTCTAAGATAATAAAAATTTTGTATATAGGCCAAAAACACATTCTTTGACATTTGAGTAATATGCTGAATCAACATAGGTATATCAGGATTTATTATTTAGTTTATAAAATTATTATATAAAGGTTTTTATGTTTAATATCTTATGATGATTATAGATATATAGTCATATGAGCATAATCCAAAGTAATTTACCCAAATAATTATGATTACATCATTATGCGCTGCATGTTATTGATCCATTCAGATTGTACTAATTATTTTCAAAGATTTTGTACTTAATTTTTTTTCTCAATAAAATATATTTTATTTATAATATGATGACTCTTTAGATACTCATAAAAAATTTTATTTCCATTTTTGATGTAAATATTTATGTTTTTTTTTCCAGTTTAGATTTTTATATATTTAAGTTTAGATTAGATTAATTATTTCAATTTTACTTAAGTCTAATTTATTATTTGATATTTGTTTCAAATTTATATTATTACCATTTAATTTATCAATTTTTCATTTATTTTCTTTTTTTAGTTTCTTAGATATGTTTGTTATTTATTTATGTTTTAAATTGTTTATTTAGAGTGTTGTCTTATTTTCATTTCTTGCATTAGTTGTTTGACATATAGATTTAGTTGTTTTAATTATCTTTATGTGCTATATTTAGTTAAGTTTTAGATTATGTTTTTTGTTTCTTAATTTTAGTGGTAAGTATTAGATTAATTTAGTTTTAGTTATTAATTTAGTTTTTTAAAACATTTGTTATTTCTTCTCTTTTATTCACCTTTATGCATAGTATAGTTTACTTTCTCATTATGTAAACGTTTGATTAATCATGCTACTTGTTATTTCTATTTAGTTATTTGGTTTTCATTGTTAGTTATTTTTCTTGTCTTTTGGTTCTTTCTATTTCCTTTTTGGATCTATTTTGAGAACAACATGAATATTAAAAGATTGTGAACACTTTGATAAAACAAATACATTATAAGGAATAAATATCTTTCCTTAAAGAGACTATATTATTTATAGGTTTTCTTTATCAGATAGATTAGATTAAATAATCATAATATATTTCATTCATTTTATTTAAAGTGATGTTTAATTTATAAAATTATAATGGAGTATTATTTGATGTTTGACATATTTATTATTTCCTATAACATTTAAAAAAACTCCTTGAACATATATAAGATCATTCATGACCTATTAGGTCCTAACTATTAGACTAGTATGATTCCATCTTAACCTTCACCATATGCAAAATGGTTGATTCATTAATGTGATAATTTTGATCATCAACAAATTTTATGACTCTTATGGGGAGTTTTCTAGAAATCTTATCTTCTTTTTTGTTTCCCTTTTTCCATGACCATTGGAGGTCCTCCTTATATTATTTAAACCCTGATTGACATTGTTGATGACCAAGTTGACATTATTTTTAATCTAACTTGTTTTTCATGGTATAACAAAACTTATGATTTACTTCGTATTATCGAAGAAGAAGAAGAAGAAGAAATCAATGAAGTAGTAACAAGTATTTCATGCAAGATATAATGTCATATTTAAGAAGATAATTAATGAATTAGACAAGAAAGAGATTAGAATATACTTATTAATCTTTAACCTAGGTTTTGTTTTTTTTCCAACTCTTTTACTATTAAATACAATATTTATCCTACTGAGCCTAATATAACTTTGGACTTAAATTAGTCTAGTCCATTAGTTGAATATATTCAAAATGAAATTTGAAGAACAAGGCCCACAAATTTAATAGAGAGATTGAGACTTGATATAAGGTCTTCAATATAAAATAAATCAAGTTTATTTAATAAATTAAGAACTAAGTTTTGATGATGAGGTATCTCAACCTTTAGTGAATCCTTGGATTTGTGGAAATCCTATTAATATCAATGCTTGTCTATGCAAACTTACTTTATTAAAAGGTCTTAATATTCTTATGTTATTAATAAGTCCTAGAGAATCACAGGGAAATCATTTGGATGCATTTAGATTAATTTGTATAACTTTAGGTATTATAAATGAAAAAGTTTATCTCAGAGTTTTTTTCTTAAACATTAAAAGGAAAAGCTTATTAGAATTTTATCAATCTTCCTTATGATGTGATTATTAATTGGAGTGATATTGAAAAATGGATATAAATTTGTTTTAGGAATCCAAAATAATATTTAGAATTGTTAAATGAATTATTAAACATTTATATAGAACTAGGAGAAACTATTTATCATTCAATTGATAAATTTACTAAATTATGACATATGATTCCATGTGAAATCATGCCTATAAAAATATTGTCTAGACTATATTTTTGTAATGCTTTATATTTAAAGTAGAAAATAGCTTTAGAAGATAATAACATTATGGATTATGATGAAACTATAATTATTTGTAATGAATATGAAAATAAGTAAAAAAATGTTGGTTTTAATGATAGATCTACAATAGTTTTCAATTCTGATAATGCAATAATTTTAAAACCCATTCATAGTCTTAGTAATGAGTTGATCATCATTAAAAGGTAGTTGGATGATAAAACCTCTTCATTAGGTAAATATTCTTTAATGTTAAAAGGTAAAATGGAAGAAAAAGTTCATTTTTGTAATTTTTGTAGATTGGATCATGATCTTGACAGACATATAGCTATGAAGATATTTAAAATATATATTCAAGGAAAGGATAATATTTATATTGACCTTGATGATAACATAAATATGTGTGGCACTAATGAGTATTTTAGGTCTATAAATGATTATTTTTTTAATAGAAGGAAAAAATATTATTTTAATTAGAAAGATAATACAATTAATAATCAATCTTCTTCTAAAAATTAGGATAAAGGCAAAGGTACGTAGAATAATGTTGCATCTGACCATGTTATAATTAATTTCCCACAAAAAAAATTTTTATCTACTAGATTTAATAATACTCAATACCCTCCTTATAATCCCAAAAATTATATGCATATGCATCATCCAGATGTAGTATCTTATAATATTATTGATAATTTGGCTACTATAAAGGCAAAATTTTCATTGTTATAAGCTACTAGTTTACTAGGATAACTTGATAAAATAAATGATGTTATTAAAAATCCAAATTCTAAGAATGTTTTAGGTTTTCATGAAGAAGATAAAAATTATGAAAAATCTCATTCTACTATTTTTGCTCAAATATATGATCCTCGTGTTGATTTCATACCTCCTTTTTTATGTATTAGTCAAAATTGTAGATAAAATCATACATAATTATATTTTTTTATTAAAGGGAGGAATTTTTAGACTAGGGCCCCAAAACCTAGAATAAGTACAAATAAAAATAGAACAAAAGACCCACCAAGTCCTCAAGAGAAATAAAATATAATGCCAAAATTTATTATAGATCAATTATGAATATCTTATGAAATAGATAATAATAAACTTATAGATTTTGATTCATGCCATATTAAAAGCTATGATAAATTCAGAGATCTTGTTATCAAAAAAATTCAAGTGAAAATATTAGATGTATGAATAACATTAAAATTTTAGACATTATTAGAAATTATGCCATAATTTTAGGTACAGATTGGTCAAAGGTAACTAGTGCATTTGTTGAGAAAGATACAACATGGGTTCCAATGAAAAATGATATTGATTTTATTCAAAGAGAGGATTGGATTATCAATCATATTGATTATTTACCTCCTACTATTGAATATGTATAAAAATGAATTGGTACATATGAATTAATGACTCTTGATGAGCCTAAAAACAACACTAAAATATATTTTTTAGGAATGATTTACGGTCTTTATATTCTTATGGTGCTTGTTCACAAGCTAGTAGTGGTCCAGGAACTTGTCTGATTTCTATTATAGGGAAAATATCTTATTATCCTTAAAAATTGTATTTTAACACTACTAATAACACAATAGAATTTGAAGCTTTATGTTTAGGCTTAGAAAAGGCCATAGAGCTAAATTTTAAACAATTGGAAGTCTTTGGTGATTCTTAATTAGTTATCAGACAAGAAAGGGAAGTTTATAAAACAAATCAAACTCACCTTCATCAATATACTCAGAGGGTTTGGGAATTTCTTGAAAAATTTGAAGATTTCAATATCACTCACATACTTAGAGAATTTAATTTATGATCTAATAAACTCATTGTTTTTGAATTTAATCCTACTTTGAGTGAAATAGAACATGTTATTAATTTTTCATTTTCAAAAAAATTTAGACCTAAAATTCATGATTTAAATGAAAAATATCCTATTTTTAATTATGATGAACATATTTATGATTTTATTAAAGGAAATTATTTTGATAACCACGACTATGTTCTTAATTCTGGAGATTATTTACAACTAAATACTAATCAATTACCTATTGCTTTGGTCAGTTTAGAATTCATGTTTACCCTTAATGATCAATGTAGGATATCACAGATCGAGGAACCTTATATAATAATTATTAGAGAGACTATTAAAATAAATCTTAGAACTGAAGAGGCTATAAAGTTTATTTATTTGGGAATATAGTATTCACTTGATGAGAAGGTAAAAATATTTAAACTTTTTAAAGAATTGATTGATATTTTTGCTCAATCTTATAAAGACCTTATAGGTTATGATATTGATATTATAAGATATGATATCCCTATTAAACTTGGTATTAAACCTATTAGGTATAAAATAAGAAAGATAAACCCTTTGATAGAAGACATCATGAGTAAAGAGCTTGATAATATGCTTGATGGTAGTGTCATTTTTCCTATTAAGTATTCTGAGTGGGTATCTAATTTAGTACTCATACATAAAAAGAATGGTAATATTAGCTTATTTTATGAATTTATATATTTAATTAAGGATAGTGTTAAGGATAATTTTATTGTTCCAAGTATTGATCAAAGTCTAAAATAAGTTGTAGGATCTAAAATAATGTCTTCACTTGATAGATTTTTTGGTTATAATCATTTTTTTTTATCAAGTCGATAGACATAATACAACCTTCACTATTTGAAGAGGAAATTTTACCTTTAATAGGATACCTTTTGGTATTATGAATGAAAGTGTTACTTTTTAAAGAGATAGACATGTAGATTTTGATGATTTAATTAGCATTATCATTCAAATTTACTTAGATGACCTTATAATCCATTCTAAAAAGAGAAAAAAAGTATTTAGATCATATTCATAAATTTTTCACAATGTGTAAAAAATATAGTATTTCTCTCAACCATAATAAATAAATCTTTGATGTTACTAAAGCCAAATTATCATCACATATTCTTTATTAATATGGTATTTCAATTGATCCTGAGCATATTAAAGCAACCAAAAAGCTGACACCACTTAAAGATCAGTCTGATCTTATATATTTATTTACAAAAATAAATTTCGTGCATAAATTTATATTATATTTTATTTACAAGTTAAATCCATTCTATATTTTGTTAAAGAAAAATTAGTTATATTTGTGGGATGCAAGAATTGATTCTTATTTTAATAATATTAAAAATGTCATTTCAAGTGTGCATGTACTTGCTAATCTTGATTTATCTAAGCATTCCATTATTTACATGAATGTAACAGATAAATCCTTAGGTGTTTTGATTACTCAAGATGATGAAAACAATGGTGAAAAACCTATAAGATATTTGAGCTAGGTTTTGAAAGATATGAAAACAAGGTACCCCCTTATTGAAAAAATCCTTTTATATTTGGTTTATTCATTAATCAAATTTCTTATTTATTGATGGGAAATAAGTATTTTGTAAGATATAATGTACCTATTTTGTTTTATATTTTGAAACAACCAACCATTCAAGGGAGGTTAGTGAAATGGATTTTGAGAATACAAGAATTTGATCTTGAATTTGAGACATCAAAAATTATTAAGGGTAATGATTTGGAAAAAAAATCAGCTAAGAATAATTTTTCTAGCATAATTTTTTTGATTTTATCTATTTATGACTCTTTAAATTCTAAACCTCATTTTCAGTTTATGAAAATTGTTGATTTTTCAAAACAAAATCAAGTTTGGACATGAGATGAATGATTGGGATTGTTTGTTAGCTAAAGATGATAGGTACCATGATTTAGTTTATTATTTATAGAATCAAGATTGCCATAATAATTTGGATAAAAGGCATAATATATTTGAGGGTTCAAGCTTTAATTTTTTTTTTTGTTATAAAACTTTTTGTTTAATAAAAATAGAGACAATTCACTATTGAGGTGCCTAACTCACGATCAAACCCAAAAATTTCTTAGAGTATGTCATGAAGGAATTTGTGGTGGTAATTATGTAATAAAAAATACAATTTATAAAATTTTATGAGCAAGTTATTATTGGCCTAAGTTATTCCAAGGTGCTTATAATATGGTACATTCATGCATTCCATATCAATTATTTATTGGTAGGTATGGATTACTAGTAATGCCTTTGAACTCTACAATTAATAAAAAACCATTTACTAAATGGGTAATTGATTTTATTTATGATATTCATCCATATTATTCTACAGGAAATCAATATATTTTAACTACTATAGATTATTTTTTTTAAATGGCTTGAAAAGAAAGAATTTAAGAGTTTTATTACAACTAAAGTCACTTCTTTCTTTAAAAATCAATTTTTTTTAGATTTAGTGTTCCATATGAAATAATTTTAGATAATGCTCCTCAATTTATTTCTAATGAATATTTAGAATTTTTAGGACATTATTATATTATATCAAGTCATTATTCTAAGCATTTTCCTTAAGTAAATGGATAAGTTGAATCAACAATAAAAATTTGATTTTTATTATAAATAAAATAGTTTGTGAGAATAAAATAAATCAAAAACTTAAGATTTTAAAGGCATTATGGGCTGATCATACAAATTTTAAAGTAGATACATGATTTTATCCTTTCATTTTGTCTTATGGTTTTGAAGATACTTTGCCAATTGAACTTAAAATTTCATTTACTCATATTGCTTTACAATACATATCAGGTGATACTAATTTAATTGAAAAAATACTTAATGATTAAATAGATTTAGATGAAACTAAAGACACTAAATTTTATAAATTAGAAAAGGATAAATAAAATTTGAATATTTTTTTGACAAAAAGATATCTAATAAAAATTTTAAGGTTGGTAACCTAGTCTTTTAATGGGACAAAGTTCATGAAGATGCAATGAAACACCATAAATTTGATTTTATTTGGTTAGGACAATACAAAATTACTTATATACTTGTAAAAAATTATTTTCATTTGAAATATATGGATGAAAATTGGTTATGATATTTAGTTAATGGATATCATCTAAAATTGTTTTATCAATAACACTTTTCATTTTCTTTTCTTCTATTTTATTTGTTATTTTTAGCTTGTTTTGCTTTTTTATTTTGAATGGATCAATATTAGTTACATTAACAAATTATTCATTATAAATCTAGATCAATTTTTAGCATGTTAAATCTGGGTTTTGACCAGTGGTCTCTCTGGTGGTTTTAGGTCCATTCAAAACCTATTTTTTCTACTTCTCTGTAGTAGTTTTTAGGTTCTACCTGTGGGAGTTGAAGCTTTATCTTTCTTTCCTTGTACTTGGGTTTCGGGATCCCATTCAAACCTATTTTTACCTTTATCTAAAACAAATTATTCATTATGAAGATGGTAAATTACATGGAAAATTCCATATCACTATAAGTATACAATTATGTTAAGATGTTTTACATGATAAAGCTCATATTCTTTATTTATAAGTTAGCGTGAAATGGATATTAATGAGTTGAATGCATTATTGGTTTTTAGAGTTTGTATTTGAGGATTTTGTATTAGATTATATATCCAAACTAAATTTATTTGTCTAATCTATCTTATTTTTCATGCCATGATAAAAAAACATTTCATCCATTATAAATATGTTGTTAAAGGGGTTCACATATAGATTCTTGAGAAATGATTAAACCTAGATTACTCTCTTAGGTGATTTATCCTTAATATATGTAATTTATTATTTATAACCTATTTCATTATTGAAATTGGATAGAAAGGTTTCTAGTGTTATGCTTATTTTTGTCACCCCTTCTCTTTTTTGAAAATTCAAGTGTACCAAGTCATTTTGTCATATTAATGACTAATGTCATGACACCTAAAACTGCTTATGGGGGTCTTAGTTCATCACTTCATTTCAAATATTCATTAATATGCTAATGATTATTATGGCTATTGAATTTAATTAATTTTTTACTCTAATATTAAAATGTGATTTTGAAAGTGTAATTTGATATAATGTAAACATTCATTTTATATGGATAAATGTGCATATGGTTAACTTATAATAGTTTGACATGGTCATGTGAGCATATTACTTATGATTGTATCTATATAATTCATTAGCGAATGATGTAGAATTTCCATAAGCCTTGATTTAATAAGATTGGTATGGTGTATTTGGATTGATAAAATTTGATTAATCATGTAATATTTATGATCATGAGGTTTTGATACAATTTGAAAATGATATGTGTTATGATATCATTCATAGTTCATATTGATATTTCTCCATATGATGGAATTGTGAATGTTTTCAAGATATTATTATTTATATGTTTGATTTTTTAAATCTAACATATAAATTGGTAGTTTCTTAGAGTATGATTAATTAACATAAGGTTTATTTTGATATGGTTGATTATATTGGGATTTTTTTACATTTGTAGATTTTATTACATTAATTTAGATGTACATGCATTGAATTAAGTTTTATATAAGGAATTTTGGTGTCAATTTTAGCTATAGTTAAATTGTACAAGCTGTAATAAGTGATAGCTAAGCCATCAATAGAGTACTGGTAGATTTGGCAACAAATTAGATTATAACATGCAAGCTAAGTGGTTAATGATCAATTAGAAGCATATAAAGGTTGGTTCTATTTTTTTGATGGTAATTATTTGTCAATATATTGGTGAAAGTGACACTCTATGAGTAGGAAGAAAAAATTAGAAGTAAATAGAGGGAAATTGGGTGCATTTGTAGATAAGGTAAGATATTTTTGACCAGTTTATCATTAAAAGTTTAGATTTGAACTTAGAATTTATAATTTCTCTACATGAAAAATGGAAATTAGTCTAATTTTATTTTGATGAGAATTTTATGGTTTCAAATTGTATACAAACAGTTGAGTCTATAGTTGGGAAACATGATATATTTTTGAAATACATACCTTTAAGTTCCTATTTATCTACACAAAATTATTTTTTTGGAAGAGTTTGGATTTTATTATTTTCTATATGGATCCATTATTATGTATTGGAATATGTCTATATGATTTTTAAAGGTTTTTACATGTAGACTAGTTTCAAAATTTTAAGAATATTAAGTCATTCTAGATATTCAACTATGAGTTATGAGCCTAAATTTTCTTTTTGATATTAGCTTGGATTATGGTTTAGTAGCTAGTAATAATGGCATATTAAATTAAATTTTCATGATGGTTTTTAATATTTTATGGGTATTAGGTTTTGAAATGATTTTGATATTTCTACCCATATGTATAGAAACATGGTTCAATGGAAGCTATAATATGATGTCATATTTAGATATCTAGGTTAATGTTTAATTTATCTAGTAGCATGAAATTTGTGATATGAAAATTTTTAGTTTGTTGAAATATGAAGTTTTAATTGTAGTATGGAAGCTTTAATTTTGTTGTGATATTTTAGTTTCTTATATTATGTGTGGTTCTATTTGAAATTGATTAGATCAGGAAATAGTTTTTGTTTGAGGATTGTTTGTGTGCTTCAAATAATTTAAGGTTAATCAAATTTTAAAATTGAAGTGAAAATGGATTTAAATATATTCTTGTAGAAGTTTTTATTTTTTTGAACAAGACTGGAAATATCATTTTATCTAGATGTTGGACATACACACTAGTTATAATGTTATTCGATAAGTATATGCAGAGACTCTATTTTGGTTTTACTATTGATAAAGGTTATTAAATTAATATTTTGATTTTATGTCTTGAGATATAGATATATGGTCAATATATATGAATTGCATTTCACTTATAAAAATAAAATGATTTGGTGTAGTTGTTTTTTGCAGTGATGATGTTTGACTTTTTCAAAGATATTTCCTAACTGGTTATTAGTTTTTTTTAGTTTGAAAATATAGTTGGTCCTAAGTAGAATATATATGGTTATATTGAACATAGGCATTATCATATTTTTTATAAATGGAATGGATACTTGACATTTGAATACAGTCAAGAGTTTGTGATAACATAAGAAAGGCATTTTGATTTTGATGATAGTTTTGGATATAAATTGTTCTAACCATCATTGAAGTTTTTGAGATCACATGTATGTTATAAATTTTAATCTCATTTATTTAAATTTATGCATGATATATAAGAAATTATTATTAAGAATTTGATGTGACATAATTTATTAAGTTTGATATATTGAAATATTTTGATAGTTTTCATTTCAGACAATAATCAAGGTTTGATTTGGTTCAAATTTTAGTATAATGTCAAGTTGGACTCCACCTGGTTCTCATAATTTTCATGATAATATTTGGGGACATAATCAAGAATGGTGTAGAGAGGATACACCTCCATAGGGATATGTTCTTAGAGGCCAATTTTTCTGAGATAAAAGGACTAGTAGGTCCTTTCTTAGATCTTATAATCATGTAACATGCATGAAAATACATTTTTATGATTTTGACCCTACCTTTTGGAGTATTTTAAATGCTTTCTATTTTAATCCTTCCAATAACCAAGGTAATAGAGGTTATAGAGGTCCTCTCTGGAGAGATCATTCTCATGAATGAGGAAATATATGTAGTTATTCTTAATTTATGCATACTACCTTAGAGTCTAATCAAAATATTATTCCTCATTACTCTCCTCAATATTAGGAAACCACCCTCTAAATGAGTTATATTTGACTGCTAAATTACATCACCATGATCTTGTACCACTCAATACTAAGCTTCTATCACTTGAGCTTGATAATGTAATTGTAAGTTTTTCTAAGTTAAGCATTGAAAGTTTTCCTTCCCATTTAATTTAATGGGAAAGGACAATTTATTCAAAGACCAAAAGATGAGAGGTGAGTCCTATAACATCTCTTATGATCACTAGGATGGTTAAGAAGGCAAAATTTGAAGTTGATGATGAAGATAGTGAAGGTGGAACCAAATTGGTAAATTTTCCAACTAAAACAATGAATTACATCAAATATGTGATAGATAGGGGTTACCCATTAATTGAAATGTTGTCTGATATAGAAGATGAATGGATGGCTTATTAAGTTATGTTGCTGGTTTTGATGTTTTTAGATACTTTGAACATACTTTAGTATTTTGATTATGGGTATTTTTGTTTGATACTATACAGTAATTGAATTTACGTAGTAGTTGATATTTTAATTTTGGACATATATTACTATATTTTGATGGTTCAATGCATATATATTTAATGTTTAATGCATTTAATTTTATTTAAATTTCTTAGTTCATGATAATGTTTAGTATAGTTATTTATTTAAGTGGTAGTGATGACTAAGGTACCCCACCCATTTAGAGTTTTTCTTCAATATATTAATATTTAATTTTGATCTGTAGACTTATTTAAGTCTTAAATATAAGTTAATTTAATATAAATTAATTGAATTCCTTAAAATTCAATTAGACTTAACAAATAACTAATTAAAGTTAGTTATAACTTATTATCCAACTATCTCTTGAGGAGATTGTTATTAAATAAGATCAAAGTGACATATCAAAAGGAGAAAAATTACACATGTATTTTTGAAGACTTTTAATTTCTTCAAATTCCATTCATCATTCTTAATTGTGTGTAACATATCTGAGACAATACAACTTTTGTAGATAGAATAATAACACATTCTCTCATAGTTGAGTAATACACTTAATTAGTGAAGGTATATATATAGATTTATATTTAGAATATAAATTGATTATATAAATGTTGTTAGGTTTAATATCTTATGGTGATTGTAGATATGTAGTCATATGAGTATAATTTAAATTACTTAGCCTGAATAATGATGATTACATTGCTATGTGCTATAAGTTATTGATCTTCAAATCATACTAGTTGTTATTTTCAAATATTTTGTACTCAATATTTATTTCTTAATAAAATATATTTTATTTTTGATAAGACAACTCTTTATAGACTCACAAATCTATTTTATTTCTTTTCATTATTTAAAATAGTATGTTTTCTTTCCAATTTAGATTTTTATATGTTTAAATCTAGATTAGATTAAATATTTAATTATTTTAATTTGACTTAATTTTAATTTATTATATTTGATTTGTTTCATCTTTATATTATTATCTTTTATTTTATTTATCTTTCATTTATTTTCTTTTTGTAGTTGTTTAGATCTGTTTGTTACTTATTTAAGTTTAAAACTATCTATTAAGAATGTTATCTTACTTTCATTTATTGCATTGGTTGTTTTATGTATAGATTTAGTTGTTTTAATTATGTTTTTATTTCTTATATTTAGTTAAGTTTTAGATTATATTTTTTGTTTCTTAGTTTTGGTGGTAAGTGTTATATTAAGTTAGTTTTAATTTGTTAATTCTATTTGTTAAGCATTTGTTATTTCTTCTCTTTTAATTAGCTTTATGAATAATATAGTTTTCTTTATTATTAAGTAGGTGTTTAATTAATTGTGTTATTTGTTTTGATTATGTTAATACTACCTTTAACTAATGCGTGAACTAGCTTGGGTCACATCAGAAGGCCTGAGTATTAAAGGAGATCTATCAAGAAAAAACAAAGGGCATTTAAGCCCAAATAAAGATAACACAATAAAATGAGAAAGAAGAACATATAATAAAATAAATAAAAAATTAAAATTATCAAATGTCACTTAAAAAATTAGATTAAAAAAAACACACAAGCCTAACAGGGAACTTTAGTGTATTTTGCATTGATCCTAGACCTAGGTCCTTTATAGGAAAAAAATTTAAAACCCTCAATGGCTGAGGGGAAAGTAGAACTTACATGGGTCCTAAGGTGATACACCTAAGTATCAAACCCTCCTCCTGAGGGAACTAGAGATTATGGATCAATAGGATCATCCTTATTTCTATATGTAGGGGTGTTTGAGCTGGAGATTCATCCCTCCTTAAATCCCATGCCATATTTTAGAAATAGGACCCAATGGATCTATTTAATTTCCTTTTGTATTGTTCTTATCTCAATGAATTTTCTCTTTAGGCTCAATTTATTTGAGTATAATCTTGTTTTGGGAGAATTGAATTAAAGCTAAGCTAACTCATTTGGGCTAGGGCTCTCCAGTGAGCCCTCCTCAGAAACAAAGATGGATGGCTTGGGTGCCTCAAGGGAACCTAGGTATAAGAGGATGATCAGGGTATCTTCCTTCATAGACTTATCCAAATCAACATTCATCTCTTTCAAAGCCTCCAGTTCTAGAAATATTTTTTCATGTATATGATAACTTTGTCCCTTTTTCCACCCCCCACCCCCATAATGACATTGACACACACCTCTTTTGTTATTTTATTCCATTTTGTATCCTCCACCCATGAATATATAGATAATAATAATTCTTTACTCCTCTCTAGAGGGGTAAATTTGAGAAAAATAAAAATATGAGACTAGTGCACAACTAAAACCTTGTTATTTCCTTTAAAAGCCTTTATAGAATCCTCTAGAGAATAGATAAAATATAATGGGATATTGGCCATGTAAATAAATTTTAAATGATTTAAAATTATGAAGTGATGAGACCTTACTGGGATAAACTCAGAATCCAAAGTGATATAAAACATCACCTATGTATAAACTTTAAGACAAACCTTAGGGAGGTCCATACTTATGAAGTTATTTGTTACTTTTTTTTTTTATCTTAGAGTAACAAACTTTGAAACCTATTCAACCTTCATAGTCTTGTCTTTATAATACTTCAAGTATTCCAAAATTATCCTAGTGGCTTAAACTATGGATTTCTTAGACACCCCAATCCTCATGCCCCTCATAACTATGAGCCTCTCCTTACAAGAATTTGTAAATCCTTAGCCAAGGTGGATTCATGTATGACAATTCTTATCATAAATTGAATAATACCTCCCTTATCTTTAATTACATAAATTGTGGGGATATTATTCTTGATGGTCAAATAAGACATAGGCTCTACCCTACCATTTCCCATTTTGGAAACATCATCCTTAAGGGAATCATGATTTAAATCCATTTCATTTTATTTTTCCACCAGTGAATTCTAAATATAAGCCATAGATTCAAAATAGGCAAGTTTGAGTCTTTTATCAATGTTAGTCAAAAAGGGGATTCTTAGTGAAGAAGAATAATGTCAAGAAAAACTCATAAGACACATAAGAAGATAAAGTAATAATTGATAATTAATGAGGATAATGCTGACACAAAAATCCTTGGAAATGATGATATGAAGGTGAAAATATTTAAATATAAGGAGGATTATGATACATCTAAAAATGGAAAACCTCATCATTAACAAACACAAGGGAGTGAGGTGGCAACAAGATTATTATGAGGGAAACAAATGATGGAAGGGATAGGAAAATATAAATGGAAGAGAAATAAAATATTGAAAACCTATAAATATTATCCATTGTAAACTCAACCTATATAAAAAACAATAAAGATACCTAAGAATAATGGTAAAAAAATAAACTAGGCCACCAAAAAAAATTAAAAAAGAAGAAAAAACTAGTGAAAAGGAAATATCGTTATTTGGATCACAAAGACTTTAACCCCAAACACAAAAGATAGAAAATAAACAAAAATCAAAGTTTTATGAACAAATCCCTAATAAAAAACAACCCAAAAGGCAATAGAGAAAATAGCATTAACATCCAATAACATTTCTTCTTGAAAGGGTGATTTGTGTGCCATTAGCAATTCCTTCTTCAATTTCTAGTTCAAGTGTTATATGGGATGATGGTATTCTCCTTTTGTTCTTAAAATTTAAAAATTAATCTATAATTTTATGGGATTTAAATTTATATAATGGAATCAGGAGCTTGAATCTTGAGAATAATGGCCCCATTCATCTTTTTTATTAGACCCTATTCATTTAGGAGTTAAAAACCTCTAAGGCACTTTTTGGTATGCTAGTTTGTCCTCAAGTAATTATTTAAGATTGATGAATGGGTATATTTTATCCTTATGAGAGGGGTTATAAATAGTAACAATTTTTATTCCAAAGGTAGAAGTCTCTCCCACCAATGAGGGTTGAGTTGAGTCATTAGTCATAACATTGTGACTTGAAGGATCTAGAGAGGTATACATGATCTCTAACACTAGATTTATATTAAAATTAGTAGGAATATCATGGATATTAGCCAAAGGAAAATAACCAAAAATACCTCTTAGGTCACCAAACATATCCTTACAGGGTTCTAGATCAAGCTTATTTAATGGGTTTGAAAGAGGCTTCTAAATCCATTCTAAGCTTGAGGCCTTATAGTCCTCACTTCCCTTAACATGATGTGGATCCATTAGAAGCATAGGGTACATATTATCATTAATGAAAGCCATAAAAATAGGGTATGTAATATTAGGGATATGAAGGCAAAAACAAAAATTAAAAAGACTTAAGAAACTATCAATTTTGAAGCTTTGTCTCCACACACTACACTTATTTCTAAGTAGGATGGAATTCAGAATAGGTTTAGTAGGAGAAACAAAACCCTTCATCCTAGCATCCAATAGTTTTTTCCTACCATGAGTGACTAGGTCAATTAATAAGAAAACCCCAAACATTTGATATATTTTGAGGATAACATCTTCATGTCAGAAATACAATAGGAGTTTTGGAAGGGAAATCCATGATGGAAAGTCTTGGCAACAACCCAAATTATGGGAAAGCCATCGCTTCCATTTGCAAAGCAAATTTTTTTTCCCCATAAGTCTTAGACCGTCCAATATAGTTTTACAAAAATATTAACTATAGGAAAAGGAGATGAGAAAACAATCCTTGGCCAAAGGAATAATATCCATAGGTTGCCTAGGACTCCAATTCCTATTGGCCTAAATACTAAACTGATTTGTTCCTAGGTGAAATCCATGACATTTGGACAAAATAGATAATTCCCACTATTCCTATGAATTTTACACCATGTAATATATAATTTATAAACTATCACCATCATCTAAAATTTAAGGTAATAACATGTTCCTCATCTACTCTCCTCCTCCCTTCCAGATGTTATAGAAGTGAAAAATGGATTATTAATTATGCTAGTTTTTATTTATATTCCATTATTTGGTTTTCATTTTTAGTGGTTTTTATTATCTTTTGGTTCTTTTTATTTAGTTTATTTATATATATTTTGATCACTATGTGAATATCAAAATATTGTGGATAATTTGATAAAACATATATATTCTAAGGAATAGAGATCTTTCCTTCAAGAAATTAACTTATCTATAGGTTTTATTTGAGAGACTATATTATAAACAAGTTTTATCTATCAGATAGGTTAGATTAAATAATCATAGTATATTTATTTCATTTTATTTAAAGTGATATTTAATTTATGAAATTATAATGGAGTATTTTTGATGTTTGACATACTTATTATTTCCCAAAACATTTTAAAAAACCCTTGCACATCTCTATAATATCATTTTGATCTATTAGATCCTAAATATTAGAATGGTATGATTCCATATTAACCTTAATGATAGGTGAAAGGGTTGATTTGTTGACATGATAATTTTGATTGCCAACACTCCCCTTTTTATTCTTGCTCCTCATCTAATAAAGGAAACCTTGTGTTGATAAATTTTGGTCATGTGAAACATAATTCATCTTCTTTGGGGTTTCCTCTCTTGACTCTATCTCCTCTAAGAATTTTCATAAATGGGATGGTGGCTTAAGCTTCATCTTCTTTAAATTATTCTTCTTAGAGGGGGATACATGTGAATTACTTGGATTCTTCTCAAGTGAAAAGTGTATTACATTCCCTTATGCCTCTTTATGAATAATATATTTATTAGGATTTAGATATTATAATAGACTATGTGAGCATCTTTCAATGGTAATAATTTGGATTGGACTAATGAGACACCCAATTTTATCCACCTCATATTCCTCCTTTAGCACAACCTCTCTGGGATATATATATAATTTACATGGAGGGTATGGATGTATGCATAAATATTTTACACATACATTATAATTTTATTTATATTTTTTATGACATTCACCACATCAATAAATTTTTATGTTGTGAACCCATAGGGAAAATTTAGCCATGTGTTTATGTTGTTTTCAACCAGTCTAATCTTCATGAAGAATAATGTTAAATTAAAACACATATGTTCTAGCCCTCCATTAGGTTTGGTAACAATCAAGGCATGTGCCACTCCTCTCCTATGGAAACATTTTGTCTTTCTAGCCACTTATCTATCCTTGCATTATACTCAGGGGAAACCATCCCATGGCACCTATAGATATGATACCTGAGTATAAGATATTTATCATGGATAGGGTATGTACATTGACCTTTTTAGGTACCTTAATCACACTGATCTCCTCAAATAGGAGTAAAATCACAGTTGCATCATATTTTAACTTTTCTATACACCTCGACACATTATTTATGCCTTTAATGATTGAATCTTACAATAACTTTGAGATATTTAATAACATCCCCTTCACCTTTTCATGCACAATGTATAGGAAATTATTGTTGATTTCTCCCAAGTGCCTTGTTGTATGCATATTGGTACTCACTAAGCATGATTAAATACTTGTGACTTGGTATTTTATATTTTCAATATGGAAGGTGAAACCCCATTATTTTATTATAGTTCACTTTCCATGCACTTAATTTGTTAGAGTCCACTAACACTTCTTTGATATCTTTCCCTGACTAAAATAGCTAAATTTACTTTTGAATCTAGGCCATGGTGATCTTCACTATGTGGCTAGAGAAGTTTAATCTATATTTTTCCATTCAAGATATTAATAGTGAATCAAATACTTATACATGAAAAAATACATGAGTTCATAGAGTTAGTAAACTCTAACTTTGTCCAATCTCTATTTGACAAAGTCTTCAAAATTTTCATTTTCATTAAGAGGTCTTCCTCCCTAGGTTCATCAAGTAATTATTTATTATTTTGACCTTATTTCCACTTTTCCAATGGTTATAGTCCTACATTTTAAACTTTTAAACCTTAGCATCCTACTCTTATACACACACCAAACCCTTAGGGTATTGAATCTTAGTGAAACTCATTCTACCCAATTTTGGTTTGATTACTACCTTTGGTATGCTTGGAGTAATGTTATTTACCTTTATTATAACACACTCTTCCTTTTCATCATTTTTACACTTAATGTCTCTACAACCACTTCTACTTTTTATCTAATAAGGGTTTATGGCCCCTCAAACCATGTGTTGCTCACTACTTGTTATACAATAGTCATATGAGCACATAAAATTGGGTTAAAAATTATCTCTACCTTATTTTATGCCTTAATATTCTACTTAATAATTAGTCTAGACCCTCTTTGGTTTACTCTTAGCTTTCCTACTTGGCTGAATCCTCAAATTTTAGATAGCATGCACTTTTATCATATTTTGTGTTGTGGGGATTGACTTTGAGATTTTTAAAGCTCCAATATACCATTATAACATAAAATTGAATAATTTAATTAATTTTAATCACTAAATCACTTGAATATTGATGAGTTTGAGTTAAAACCCTTTAAATTTCTTGTTTTTATCATCTAAGTGGTGTTTATTGGTTGTTTTTGTCTCCAAAACGTTCTTTTCTTTATGGATCTAGATTTATTTGGATTTTTGTGTTACTCAAAGTCCTCAAATTCAAAGTAGTAAAATGAAATGAATTTCTCTCTTTATCCCTCTTGTCATGTTTATCAAAACTTGCCTTAAATTCACTAGTTGTACATGTAATAATATTTCAGCTTCACACTATTATTTTTGGTATAGCTTTGATAAAAATTAACATAATAAAATAGTTTTTTTTATCAATTCCATTAACAAATGATTACAACATATAAATATTTTCACTAATATATTCAAGGATTTAGAATTTATATTGAATTACATACACCACTCAAGTTATTCCTACTATATCTCCATATCCTAATATCTCTCCTAACACCTCTATATGATCTTTTTTAATGGCTCACTCACACAAATATAACATTATCATTATTATTATTATTATTATTATTATTATTATTATTATTATTATTATTATTATTTAACGCATATAAATATTTTATCACTTACATAATGAAAAAATAACTAAATACATTCCTAAAATTTCCCACCTTAATGAGAACATGGAAAAAAATCATACTCATTAATTTTAGTGTGCCAATACAAAGCTTACTCATCAACTTGATTTACTCATGCTACATTAGACTACATATGGATTTCATGGATGGACATAAAAACCACCCATGTATGAATAAAAATCCACACATCTAACATAGATGGAGTTCATGGATTGATTCTTTAGTCATCTAGGTATGAACACACTTTTGTTCATCCTCCACACATGTGTAACTCACAAAGTGATGGTTTTGGATAAACAACAACCCTATTCAAATACCATGATTAATACAATATTATGATTTATATTTTTAATAATTTTTTACATAAAGTTAAGAATTATATTAATTTTTCAAACCACATAACATAAAATGCAAAAATATAAATATTTTAGGACTAAGTCCTCATTGTATTTGTTTCTAGCCTTTGTCAATGATCATTTATATTTGATCACAAAATAAATATGTAATTATCACTACCATTATAAAATACCCTTAGATTTATAAAATTTGGCACAAACACTATTACTTCTAATGAAATGTGTGACCCTGTCATTAATAGCTAATGAGATGACATTGAACATCATCCAATCTCCATTTACCTTCAAAATCATATGCATGCTACTTAGACAATTTTATCATGAAACTATTGTGTCCAACACAACCCCTTCTTCAAATAAGTAGGGATACCTCTTAAAATACTCAATTAAAATTACTTAAATTTTTATTCCCTTTCTAATCTGCATCATTTTGTGAAGATCCTTGAATTTTTTTTCACCTTGGTTTCCATAATATCTAATGTGTTTAAAATGACAATTTGGTATTTAATAAAAAAACCCTATGGCCTTTTTAATTTAATAATAATTGATTCATTATTACATCCTAAGAAGAACAAATTTATTTCATACTTTGAATATTTTTATCACGCTAACTATTTTTCACATATTTGGAATTATATTAAGGTTCTTGGAGTCTCAGTCTCATAGAGTCCTACTTGGCATCTCATAAATATTAATTGGTAGGTAGGTAGGTGAGTGTTTGAATTGATTATGTGGCTTCTAATTTTACTATTTTTTACATAAATTTATGTAAAATTAATGATAAAATGATAAAGTGTCACATGGACCCATTTGTTAGAGCTTTCAGTCTCCCAAATCCATCATATATGTCAAAGACTAGGAGAGCCCAACTAAATGAAGATGTACCATGTGGATCTCAATGCTAGATATGTTAATATCCTACACTTGTTAGATAATCTAGAGCTTTATAGAGATTTAATAAATTAATAATCACCACTTATATCCTACTATCAAAGATGTATATCCCACCATTTTTTAGATATGTTAGAATCTTAGACCTATCAAAGATGTCAAAGCCTAAACGATCTAAATTTAATGAATAAACACCATGTGGATCCTATTTTTAGATAATTTAGTATCCCATACCTATTATAGATGTCAAAAACCTAAGAGAGCCTAACCTACCACACCACACTACACCACACCACATGGCCCTTCCATACAAACTTGTAGAAGTGGCCTAAAATGACCCACGGTGATCAAAGATAGGTGTAATAATATTTAAAAGGATAATAATTAGATTCCATGTGTCATATAACTCCTATAATTGGCATTTCCTACTCTCAAATGTGTAAAGGTGAAGTACATGGCCATGCCTAGGTTGTATTCATTAAAGGTAAGGCCAATTAGATATGGACATGTGGTATAAGATAAAGGCTACTTGGGATGTTATAATGTAAATATGGTAATGTACCTAAAAATTCTCTACATTAACTAAATGGGAACAAGGCCTTAACTAGAAAATTCAAAATGTCCTTTTACAATTTATTCCATAGGTTTAGCTACCTTGAAGTGCTCCTTTAATAGGCACAGCTACACCCATAATAAAAAAGTGCACTTATGTGAATTTTATAATTGACCCCATTCAAATTATAAGCACATATAGTCACTAAAATAATTATTTAAATGGCCCCTTACACCTCTTCCACTATAGGTCCTTCCACTATAATAACACAAGCTAATGCAGGAAATAAGCCTAGGAAGAAACAAAAGGTAACTCCTACTCTTCAAACCCTTTTCACTCCCCATGTCATTCCAAAGATTCTATTTTCCATTTTATTGGGTTCATAGGTATTTTTATTTAATCAAAAAAATTATTCTTTCAAACTAAATGCCACTCTCCTAGAGTCATTACCCCATAGGTTAATTTGATCCAAACCTAGTGGCAAGGCCCAAATGTTCCCATGGAATTCCCCTTTTGTCCTTCCTCCTTATTCCCCCATGCCTTATCCTTAAAAATTTATCTCATACTTTATTACATACACTTAATCCATTCCCCCTTCACCTAAGCCTCCACTTGTCACCTCCAACTCTACCACCCCACTAACACCCCCTTCTACCTTAAGAGTAGCCATGATGTCATAGGCACCTAAGATTATTGTGTAGGGGGATCCATAAATGGAGTGGGAGTATGATAATACCTTAGGGGACATGAGGAGTATCCTCATATAGAATTTTTTTCAAGGAGGAGACCCTATATTCTAGATGACTCAACAAAATCTCTTCACATAGACCAAAGTAAGAACATTTATAGGAAAAAGAGAGTGGCTAAGGATCTAATCTATATGCTTTAGTCCATGCATGATATGTTAAAAAATATCATGAAAGACATGAAGGATTAGGTCTATATACTTGAATAATAGGTGAAGAGTATCTTCCTTATGTAATTAATTGGGAAGGTCAAGAATGCCCTCATATAGATCTTATCATCCCTCAATGAGGTAGTCGAAGCACTATCCCAAAACAAGTAAAATATCTAGTGGGCCCAAGCATACATAGAAAGGATTGATATTGTGGATAAAAAAGTAAAAAAATCACCATGTTTATCCATAAGGATATGTTCTTAGAGTTTAAACTCATGCCTACCTTGGACCTAAGGATTTATTATATCTATGTTGGTACTATGAGGGCCTCAATTGAAGAATGGTAGGTCTTGGCATAAATAGTTTATGACCTCTATAAGAGAGTAGGGAAATGATGTTTACCTAATTCAGGGAGGTCAACATCATTATGTTATTCTACTTAGATGGTACCCTCCTAGACATAGGTGAGTTTGAAGTTCACCTGAGTCACTTTGAATAGGTCATTCCATGAAAACCTTTAGATGCAAGGATCTTGGGATTTATAAAAAGTAACACTAAGAGGAAAATATTCATTTATTCAATTTTACCACCTTTACTTCATGATTTCCCCATTTTTGGGTGCTTAAAACACACATAAAGATATATACATCTTGAGATAAAACTCTGATAAATAATTTTTAACTTATTAATTTTCCCTTCAATAATATGAATCCTACTCCCATAATCACCATATTTAGGTCTCACCAAGGTAGATTTATCATTTCACCCTTATAATTTTATATTAGATTTTGGTTTGGTGTAAATAGACCTAGGACCATAGTTGTTACAAATATATCATCTTCTTAATCTACCTAAAATAAACCACCTCCAATAATTACCCCAATAGCATAGTTAGTTATGTCAACTATAAATATTCCTAGAGTCATCCATGACCTTCCCTAGAACCTAGAAATGTACCTTCCATGTTAACACCTAGTTTAGTTTGGACTACTAAATAACATGGAACTTCATATAAAACTACCCTAGGCTTTTGAATGTGTAGTATGAAAATGTAGACTATAGGCTATTTCCATTCACTTTGATGGATTTACCCTATGACTATTTCATTAATCTCCTTGAGAACTCCATTTTAAGGTGGGATCAATTTAGTAACACCTTTATAAATAAGTTTGAACAAATTATAAACCCTAGCATCCTCTACCAATAGTTTACCTGTATCAAGAAGGAACCAAATGAACCCATTAGAAATTTCAATGCTAGCTTTCAGAAAATGTATATCCAAGTCACCATTCTCTATCAACCAAATTCATAACTAGCTCTTTAAATGTACAATTTTTCCTTAGACCCCTATATGACCATGTTCTTAAGGTGAGACCCCCTCATAATATACCTACCCTTGGCTTATGTGGATATCATAAAGGTTGATAGATAACTGAACCCTTAAGTTTAAATGATGGCTCTAATTCCTAATGTTTTTATAAACATGATGCCATTTTAACTCATCCCTAATTCAAATTAGAACATGCCCTTGTCTCAACCATTGCCTATAACTAGCAAATTTCATTTGAGACACATTACACATAATTATCACTTAGTTTTTCTTAATCTAATGAATAATTAAATATTTCCTCATTTTTAGCACCAAGAAACATTGGCATCTATGAATAATATTCAATCCATACCCCAAAAGTTAATGAAAAATAAATTATATGCCATCTAACAGATGGTACGAAAGCTAAGTAATGAATTCTTTGGCCTACAAAGGTATATGGGTAGCTATAATGCTAAAAATTTAAATAATAACTTTATATACCAAAGACAATATATAATTTATAATTGGCCTCCAAATTAGATATATCCTTCCCAAAATAAGCTATATAAAATTAAAATGTGTGAGATATCCCTTCCAAATTGGTTTTGTGTGTATAACATAACCCAACACATAGATATTGAATGTATAGAGTTTTGAGGCACCTTAGACATCATCCAAATAGAAATTGAAGAATAAAATGTGGTTATGAACCATCCAAAATCATCCAACATGGCTAGGGCCCCTAGCAATACCATGGTATTAGAAACCATGGAGTTTCTTAGATACAAAGAAAATGAACTGAAGGAGAGTGTTATCAAGTTATAGGCCTTTAAACAATTCCAAAGGAGCAAATTTTCCCTTAGGAATAAGGAACCTCGATAGGCCCTCACTATGTCTACACCTCCAAATAATGGTGTAAACCCACTAGATCACAATGCTATAAATGACCCACCACCTCCAAGACCTCATGAACCAAAGGTCTTGGTGGAGGCTCAACTAGTTAAAATCAAGATAAGATATAATATAGTAGAGGACATGAAGAAGATTAAAATGAATATCACTCTTCATGAACTTGTTTAAATCACTGAGAAACATGATCTTCTACTAAAATACTTAATTTAAAATCCAATTAAGCTAACCCAAATTAATCAAAAGTATGATTACACTAACATAATTATTCACAAGAATAATTTTGAAGTTCCTCCCTTTATTTTAACTATCAAGTTATTTGTGAAGAATATACATAATTTTTTGGGTATATTTGGGAGATTCAACCAATGTGATACCTTAGGCATCTATGAAAAACTAGGTTTAATTCCCATCAAACTAGACAAAGTCATATTAAAAATTGAAAATATGAAGTTAAGGTATTTGGAGAGCTTCTAAAGGTACATATGCAACTAGATTTAGAATATTATATCTCATAATTCATGGATATTTAGGTTGTGGAGATTTCTAAAGCCTATGGGATTCATCTCGACTGGGGTTAGTCAAAATCTTGAAATAGATATGTCACTATAGGTTTATCCCATATGTAATTTCCTTAGATAAGTGTGTTTGATCAGATTATAGTGGATAAGGAACCCCATATGATGTATATGATAATTGAGTACAATTTATTCAATAAAAAAGTGAACTTAGTATCCTCTAACTTAGGGATTTATAGAAAAAGATGGTAATGAACCTAAATCACTAAGCTTGAGGTCCATATACATTAATGGGGATCAATCATAAAAAGGTAGTGTATTAGGTGTTTTACTAATAAACCCATGAGAAAATAGATACCTAACTTCATATAGGTTTTAGTTACCCTAAAATAACACCTTAACAGAATATGAAGAATTAATCCTTAGGCTACAATTTCCATTGAAGGAAAAGGATAAAAATATTAGAGTTTTTAGTTACTCTAAGTTGGTTATAAACTAAATTAAGATTAGATTTTAGTGTAAATTATCATACCTTATAAATTAAAAACATATGGCATAGGATCTAATAGAAATGTTTGACATATTTAATATTATCCCTATCCCTAAGGAATAAAATTTGGTTTACTACTTGCTAGCATCTTCAGCTATGAACTTGATTCTCTTGAATGAAAACAAAATGCAAGAATTTACTATTGATTGGGTCACTTTCCCCCATATTCTTGGTAGCATCATGAATTTACAAGTCTTTAAGTATGACTAACACATCATCCAATTCCTTAATAGTGTTGGGTTATTTGAATCCCAAATAATAGATGAAGATTAAAACAATAGTTATTAGGCTAAAATCAATAGGGATGGAATCATGAATACTCAAAGAAATATAATATTTAAGGTAATGACTTATTTGGAGAAGTAATTTGACACATTTGACCCTACACCCTCAATTAAGAAACCCAAATTTTTAGGTTAAGAGTGTTGAACCCTTAACTTAGGGTCCTTGGAAAGACCCAAAACTATAAATGTAGGTCTAAATTAGATGGATAAGGAGATGGAACAACTTAAAATGTTGATATTGAGTTATAAAGACATAATTGTTTAGGCTTATCAAGACCTCAAAATATTTAACCCAAGGGTGATCACTCATACCATTCCTCTTAAGCTAGATCAAATATGATTATATAATAAACACCAAACTATAAGCCCGATCATTAAACCTTAAATATAAAAATAAATTCACAATCTCTTGCCTACTAGAATAATATTCTTAGTTAGTCATTCCAATTTGGGAACAAACTTACTGCATGTTCATAAAAAAATGGTGAGATTAGGTTATGCATAAACTTATGGAACCTAAATAGAGATTTATATAAGGATTAATACCCATTGTAATCTTTGATGAAGTGATCCAAATGGTCATGGATCCCAGATGATGTCCTTTTTGGATGGAATCTTAGGATATAATAAAATTTTAATGAAATTGACCAAAACCACATTCACCATGAAGTGGGGTATGTTTTCTTTCAAATGAAAGTCATTTGGATTAATAGATAAATTTTTTAAGGAGAAATGGATTTTGTGTTTGAATGTCTAATTATTAAGCTCATAGTAATATACATGGATGATTTAACTACATTTTTGAAATATATATAAAATCATATTCACCATTTGTATAAGGTATTTAAAAGGTGCATGAGGTATGGAATTTCCCTGAACCCTAAAAAGAATGTGTTTGGTGCCATCTAAGGTAAACTTCTTGGTTATATCATCAAAAAGGAAGGTATTGAAATCAATATAGAAAGAGATGATGTAATTTATAAATTACCTCAATCTAATAGCAAAAATGATGTAAAATCCTTCTTTAGAAAAATCAATTTTGTCCATAAGTTCATTTATAGATTTTTTGAAATGGTTAATCCCCTTAATTCCATGTTAAAATAGGATGTTAATATGGAGTGTCATGTTGAGTCAAATAGATACTTTTAGGACATAAATAATTCCATAATTAAAGCAACCATGTTAATTAGTCTAGACTATGATAAGGATTTCTACATTTATACTTTTTCCTTTTGACAAGCAATTGATACCTATCTCATGTAAATATTTAATGGATAAGAACACCATATTGATTTTATGAGCACTAGTATAAAGGATGAAAATTTGAGGTACTCCACTTTATATAAACATGTTTATACATTGTTCAAGATCATAAAAAAATTTAAGCACTACATTATTAGTAATAAGTTCATACAGTCATTCCAAACATTGCTATTAAGAAAATGTTGGGTCAAAATGAGATAGGTAAGTGTAGAGGTAGATGGATGACCAAGATATAAGAATATGACTTGGAAATAAAACCTAGCAAGCTATTTAGAGGAAAACATCTTACCCAGCTAATAACTGATAATAATCCAAGGATCATTGTACCCAAATTAGACGAAGAGCTAATATTGAAATAAGATTGGTACAATCTAATTATCCATTACCTACTCTATAAGAACCCACCTCCTGGACTCATCAAACATAGAAGAGATCCCTTAGACTAAAGGTAGTACACTACATGTTAAATAAATGAGTTATTATTAGGAAAAATCATGAAGGCATCTATCTTATATGCCTATCATAATTTTATGCTAGGGAATTAATGATAAAATTCCATGAGAAACTAGGCACTAGTCATACTATAGTGAATGTGATGGCACATAACATACTATAGGTGGGTTATTAGCATATGACAATAGGATCACTTTGAAGTTCTTATCTAATTACTACTCATAGGGGAATTGATTGGTAGAATCAACTAGCAAAAACTTGATTGACTCCATCAATAAGTTTGCAGAGAAGAATCCTTGGGAGTGGCATTCATTGTTGAAATTATTTGTATGGTATGTTTGCATTAGGCATAAATATGCACTCAAAATATCACCATTTTTAATATTCTATGGGTTAGATATATTTGTGTCAATCACACTTAGGATGCCTACCTAAAATTTTATGTAGCATTGCATTGAACTTGATGATAAATTGAACTATATAGTCTTAGACATTATCTAGTTAGAATAATATTAGGATGAAGCCTTACTAAACTTTAGAAAGCTTCAAGGCACTGTCAAGTAATAGTTTGATAAAAATTCTAAGGTTAAATACTTTAATATCTTAGATTTAGTGTTATCATGGGATAAATCCCATGAAAATAATGGGTATCCTTCTAAGTTAAATCCACTTTGGATCAAACTATACCAAATATCTGAGTTAATCAAGTAAAATGTTTTTTTCCTCTAAGACCTTAAAGGCAACAACCTCCCACTACCTATGAATGTAAAATTATTAAAACATTACTTCTTAGTTGTCCCTTATAATTAAATTTTAGAATATAACTACAAGTGGTAATGTATATATTATATTAGGCTTATGTTAGTTTGTTTCTTTCATGTGTTTTTTGTTACTATTTTATTTTTGTACTTTGTTTCCTCTATTTTTTTCCATGTGTTTGTTTTATGACCTTTTAGTAGTTTATTTTATCCCCAATCCTTTCCCCCTAATTAAATACTTGTTCCCCATGATTCATTAAGAGGTACCAATCTTAAAGAGTGATAAATAATCCAATAGATGACCTAGTAGTGAAAACTACTACCAAGATTGGGAAATAGAAGGTGAACCCCCAATATTTATTGTAATGATAAGCAAGGTAATTCCCCAAGAGGCATTGAGAAAACTAAAAACCACTTATTTATCACTAATCAAGTGAATTGATAAAATTTAGACACTAACCAAGGTCATCACATTCACTCTAAATTAAAATAAAAAGGTACTATAATTGTTAACTAAGTGAAATTTCATCTATATATTGGAAGCCTACTGAAGTTACCATACACCTTAGCTATATTAGTCTACAAACCTCATGGATCAAACATCAAATATTTGATCAAAATAAGTTTGAGTGGCAAAAATATATACATGTTAAATTTCTTCTTTAGAAAGGGTGACTTTAGAAACCTCCATTATAGGCTTTGTAGCTTGGCTGACAATAGAACAAGGCTAAAAGTGAGACCAAAAGCATATTTTTCAAGGTTATATACACATGACTAGCATTGGAGGAATTCTAAAGCCTTCCTTCCTTAGCCAAAATACTATAAAATACGTATCCCTTCATAAACCCTTTTGATGTCCCAGATGTACCTAATAATATTGAATTAATCCATCCCATAAATAATGCACAAAATAACCTTAGAAGGAATTAGAGCACAATAAGTTACTTTTTAGAACAAACTTGAGAAATTTTCATAATCAAAATGTATTAGAATTTTTTTTATTGCTTATATCTATGCTAAATATTAGATGGTTAAAGTTTGGGTTCTAAATGTTGGGACAGTGTTTTCCACATAAAGTCACCATTTGTTGTGGCCAATACACCCCATTATTCAAAGAAGTGGGGGACCCCTCTTAAAATTATCAATTTTAAACCCTTAAATTTTTAGTCCCTTTGTTATCTATGTATATAAGGGAAAGTGAAGTTGATCTACAAATCAATCCTAGCTCAGAGAAGATAAATTAAACTAACCCTTCCACTTATTGGTACATTTAGACAATTAGGGTCATGCCTAATATGGATCTAATACACCTAACTAAGAGATATCTTACCATATAATATTTATAGAGAGTGTTCCAAAGCCTCAACTCAAGTAATTCCACATAATAACCTTAGCTAAGTCTTATGTTTTATAATAAAGTAAAGTAAATTTGATCTAGTGTTTACCAAAGATTTTGCCATTAATGGGGGATAATAAAAAAAGTAAACATGCAAAGAATAACTCTACTCAAGTAAATTTTGAGGTAATACTAAGCATGGAAAGAGAAATACATTAAAAAACCATTAATTATGCTACTTCTATCTACCAAAATAAAGGTATAAGATTTAGGAATACTTACCTTAAAGAGAACCTATCAAGGCTCAATCTTTCCCTTGGCTAATGATTATTTGAAATAGGTTGTTGTGGTTCATAATGATATAAAATATATCTCATATCTAGGTTATAAGACCTGTCCTATGTATCCAAGACATTTTCACAAGACAAGATTCTTCTCTCCAAGTGTAAACAATAACAAATGACTACTCAAGTAGAATGGTAGAAGAATAAATTGTAAAGAAGCATAAATTAATGATTATACCTATTTATACCTAAAATGGAGTGAAGGATGTGTTTATATAGTTGTATCTAATCCTAAACCCTTTTGATGTTTTAGCTGACACAGTCATCATAATATACCTAGTTGTTTAATAAATAAAGTAATTAGGTCCTAGACTAATTTAGTTAGGCTAACTTAGTACCATAACATGATCAATTTCCAAAATAGGGTTGGTCCATAAAACTATGTTTAGAAGATGATAAAAAGAGGTTTTGGATTAGGTAGGGGCTGTTTGAGGTGGTGAATTACTTGGAGTAATGTGTAAGGGAGGTGTCAAAGCATAGAGAAACATATAAGAGGGAATTGTCTTATTTTTATATGGTGGTATAGGGAACAATAATATTGTGAGCACCAATGGTCTATCCACCCCTTTCCTAGTACATCCTTTAAGGAATTCACATAGAGATATTAAGATTGGACAAGTTACTATAAGAGAGAAAGAATAAATAATTGATTAATTTTAAAAATATTCTGTGTATACATATGCTCCACTAAAATATCATCATGTGTACATAGTTAAAACATGGGACAATGCTTTAGGAAAAGAACATAGCAACACATAACACTAAGTAAATTATAGTATTTTAAAGAATAAAATAACTAAAACTAAATAACTAAAAATAATTAATTTATGCATACCTTAACTTACCTTTATCATTAAATGGTTATCTATTATGTTTTTAGTTTTGATCATGGAGGGTACAAAGACTTCTTTCAACAAACCCTAAGGATACAAAACTTAAAGGGAAAAACAAACAAATACAACAAAGTCAAGATAACTAAAATGTGTTGGCATGACATACATGGAAATTTGGTAAGTTAGGGTAATAAATACTAGGTTACGACCAAATTATAATATAAATTTTGAGTATAATGGATTAAAATACCATAAACATGTAATTTAAAACTCAAAATAAAAAAATACCAAGTAGGAAGGATTATGGAAACAAATAAAAATAACAAGACAAAACCTTACCAATCTCTTCTTTCAACTATCCTCCTTCCAAGATGTTCAAATGGATGGTTGATTGCTATGGACTCATAATTTTGAAATTATGTTTTCTTGATCATAGATTATGGATGCAATAAATGGTTAGGATTTATTGGTTGATCATGTGGACATGAAGGATTTATGGATTCATGAGTTTTTTTTAATGGAGGATTGGGTTATTTAAATAGAATATGGAGAGAAGGATAAAAATTAATTAAAAAATCTTTGGAAGCCTCTAGATTTAGAGGCTTCTAGAGAGGAAGGGTGAGAATAGAGAGGATTTTAGAATTAGAGAATTCTAGAATCCTCCTTAGAGGTTAATTAGGATTAGGTAGGGGATTAGACAGGGATTATGTGAGTGAGAAGGCTTAGTAGGTGGTTAGGTGGGCCATGGTAATTTAAAATTCCCAAATAATAGATAATTGGGATTAGGATGGGATAATAGGGATTTAGGAAAATTAGTGAAGAAGAGGGATTGGACTAAGGTTAGTAAATGAAAAAGAATGAAGGGGGTGATATTAGGATGTAATTAGAGGGGTTAAATTATATAAGTGGCATTAGTATAAACTAATAGTGATATTAATGATACTAAATGAAGCGAATGGATTTAAATGCATACATTTTGCCTCTCTTTGAAAGGGAATTATGAGGGGATAAAAGTGTAGAAGGATTAATGGTATTTCAAAAAAAAACCATTTCATGAATGAATTTTAGTATAAAATGTTAGTGGAATGTATATTAGTGACTATTTTTCCCCCTCGAGGGGACATGTGGGGAAGAATGAGACAGATGGCCACTTGAAAGAAGCAATAATGGGTAGATGAGATGGATAGATAACAGGATGGGATGCCAAGTTTGAGATAGAAGATGAATAATATGACTTTAACTTTTAGAAATGAGATAAAAATTGATGATGCCCTTGAAAAATACAAATTCATAGTTAGTGAAGATGAATTTGTCATGGTTATCAACACATCCCAAGGGGGAATCAAGCATAACAAGACAATGATAAGATTAAAAGGCCATAAGCTTTTGATGTATCCAAATTAAGGATTTATGTAGGGGAGAGATATAGGATAAGATTAGATGATGATTTTATAATATTAATGATGGGTGTATTTCAAAGATAAAGTTGAAAGATATGATAAATGAAATGAAATATAAGAAATGATAAGATCAAGTCACCAAAAGATAAAGGAGAAGAATTAGACTGTAATTCAAATCAATGAGATATAGTGTGATTAATAGTGATGATGCCACTATCAAGGACACATGAAATGGAAAAATAGATGATAAATTGACCAATCAGTGATTGATGGAAGAAAAGATGGATGTTGTGATATGTCAAGCCCAATTGATAGGTGTCGGTAATTGATGAAAAGATTAGGTAGATGACTGTGAGGATGGTGATTTATCAATAGACTGATTGAGAAATGATTGATATTATATCTTAAAGATGTTAATTGATGAAATATGATGAAAATAAAAGATATATGTGATGTCAAATGATGGGGAGAGAAAGTGATAGTGGCTGAGATATCTTTGGGCATTGAAAAGTGGCCAAGTGTTGCCTACATAGTCTTAAAAGACCTCAAGCTAATGTAGTTATGATTAGAGGATAGATGATGATGATGATGATGATGATGATGATGATGATGATGAGGGAGTATAAGAGGATGATGATTAGTTATTAGAGGATGATTTTAGTGATTATAGGATGTGACTCAAATGATGAAGATAAAATATTGGATTTTAGTCAAATGGGTCTAAAGGATTAGATTAGTGATGGAAATGAGATTTATGATTAGATAAATGATGGTGTAGATGATCAATCCATCACTACTATCATAAGGCTGATGATAGTCTAATAAATCCATTAAATATTGTAGTTGGAACTATTCCCCAAGATATAAGTATGACCAAGAGGATATGGTGCCAAAGTGCATGGGAAAATACCAAACTCTACATCATCGATGGAACTTATAAGCATTATTTTAGATTTAGTGACCTAAGAGCATCCTTTTTCATTTAATATTAGACAAAAAGACACATGATGCAAGATAAACATAGAATACAAAGACAAAAAAATGCATGACAAGAGACAAGCCAAACTAAATAGACAAGTAACACACACAAGTATCTACAAGCAGTGTCACAATGTCTTGTCTAATGAAGGTATGAGTACTGGGTTGGAATAGGATGATCATGATGTGATTATGGACTGAGGATAGGATTGGATTTGTAATAGACATGGATTTTGATAGGATAATCATGATTAGGATTAGGACTTAGGTAAGGATATGGATATGAATATGTATATAGATTAGAATTAGGCTAAAGGACTTGGATGAGGATTTGGGTATGGGGGACTTTGAATTTAGATTGGGATAAAAAAAATTATGTTTATATGAGAGATATAATATTGAATAGGTAAAAGTGAGACTAGGTCAATGCTAGCGTAATATAGACTAGATTTTACCCTAGTTTAGAATAGGAGGATGGATGGCATGATAGTGAAATATGAAATGCATGGGGAAGGATGCAAAGAGGGGTTTAGGCATAAAACAATACATGATGGAATATTTTTGGTTTTTTAAAATTTCATGATTTTTAGGATTTTTGGAATATTTCAATTTTTAGGGATTTTTGAAATATATATACACTATACAACTAGGGTTACTAGAAAAGGGAATATTAGGCCTAGGAACCCTAGTGAGGATGGATGGAATGATGGATGTGATGACAAAAATGATGAGGTGATGTGGAAAAGGGGATGAGGGTAAAGGAAGATGGGACTAGGAATCACTAATGACCACATCATGAAGGAATGAGATGTTTAGTTGTCTGAGTGTCCATAAAGAATATGCCAAGATGATTCTAGAATATTTCTCAAGATACTTTCTATTCCTTTACAAAGGTTAAGATGAGGAATGTTGGTAGATGATGGGTTAGACCAAAGGATACGATAGACATGGATGGGTGATATAGACAAGGTTGACAAGTATGGATAGATTGACAAAGGATATGAAATGGATACTTTTTACCCTTAAGTGTTGAGATATAATGTAGACAATAGATTATTTTACCATGATGTTAGAAACTAGTTTTTATCATGGTACTTGCCCAAAGTTCTAGAAGATTATTTTCACCATTGGATGAATGATTTTTTTTTATTTTATGATTTTTTTTTACTTTTTAACATATGATTTATTTTGAATTTTAGCATATGATTTATTATATATGTGTATGAGATGTAAGAATGCTGACACTGGATGGATTTTTAACCAACACGTATTATGGAGAAAGATGATGCTAAGAATATGTCACTACTAATAGACGGATCAATGTCTTGGTGGCATTTATTGATTCTTGATTTAATGTCATCTAAACATCTCAACTAGGTGTCATTGTAACTGCTACAATGGATAATATTGCTCAAGGATTTGAGATATGCTATAAATGGGAGTATGTTGGGATTATGGTGATGGGGTATACGATGTGAATGAGGAATATGATCAGAATGGTCAATATAATAGAATAGGGAACATAAATGAGGTTAAATGGTTACATACACTATTGGATATGGTAGATGGGATATTTTAGATTAGTTTCATTAGATTAATGGATCCAATACTTTTTTATTTTTGATTATTTTATCCAAACGTTAAGAAGATGGTCGATCATATGGTTATTACTTTTAACTTTATTTGATAATTGGATTTGATATTGACAACCCCCTAGTGCCTGATTGTGGGCTTCACTAGAGTATATTTACTCTTGGATGGATAAATTATTTTAATTTAGATTGTCCCTTATTAATTCAAAGATATATATACTAGGGGATGATTCTTTATGACTTGTTCAATTATAAGACCTATCTTGGCTTTGACTAATGGGATAAAAAATGATTTGATCATGATTAATGACTTTTGGAATATGGTATTGGACCATTGTATTTGAGGCACATGATGTTGGTCATAGAGAGGAATCTAATGATACATGCCAATTTTCATGCCCTTCATGGGGTGGGTTGTAAGGATTATGGAGGATAGGTGGATGAGTAATGTTGTGTGGTGGATTAAATGGATAATGGGTAGCATAATCCTCATAAAGGTCACTATGGGACTTAGCCTCAACATCATGGAAAGTGTCCTAAAAAATATCAAAAGGATCACTAAGACTAGTATAACATGTGCATCCAAAGTAGGATCAGATTCACTCTGACAATCTTTGATAAATAAAGCTTGTAAAAACATAGTTATCACTTCATCATCTTGATTGGGATCAAAAGATATGTTTGGTGGCTGGTTAACATCCAAATTGTGGGTATCTTTAAAATATCAAGAATTATCATCAACTACTATAATATCTATGAGGGATGATGTTCTTAATGAAGAATCTGATTTGGATACTAGTGTTGAACATGATCCTAATGCAAATAAAACTTATATTGGTTTTGATGTTGACTCTAATGTATAAAATGTGATGTTTCTAGTATAAGAGTGATTGTCCATAAACTACCTCTCAATATGGGTTTCATGATATGATGGATGAGGAGGAGATGATATAGGAATAATGGATTTTGTAAAGATAGGCCTATGGAAGGTCTCATGATATATAGGAGGATTTGATGCATGGGAAAAAGATTTATTCTCAATGGAGGATTTGTCAAAGATGGGGGGATCATAAAAGATGGATGTGGTGTCTTCACCTTAACTTGGAAGGGGAAGGGCTTGATTATGATTGGGAATGGCATTTTGGCATTCATCTTTTTGTTTATTTAGGGATATAGACTCATCTAGTTCATCTTTGATTTCTATGTCACTATGATCGATGAGGTTTTGGACATAGACTTGGAAATTTTGACATCAATTAATGATATACCCTAAATTTTAATGATATACATAGTATTAATTATATTTATACCTAGATGGCTTAGGCTTGGTGGGATCGAGACATCGTATGGGTAGATAGACCATTATGTTAGTGGTGACAAGTTTTTAGAAAAGGGATTATAAGGACATAGGAAGGGGAGTATAATGACCCACCTCACTTTATGACTTAGATGTGAAAGCATTGGATGTTAAATCATATAGGTGTTAACGTGATTAGGTGGATGAGGTAACCAAGATATGATTCCCATTGCTAATATAAAAATGGGTAGATGATTAGCTATGACTATTAGATGGAGGATTTGACTATAGGTGGGTATGAAATATGGGTGAGGTGAGTTGAATGGGGTCAAGGCCTTCCAAATATTAGATACCCATCTCAAGGAGCCATAAGAAGACTACTTATGGGTTTTCATCAATATAATTATTAAATAAGTATATTTATGAACTAGGAAGGCCATGACTAGGATGAAGACTAATATAGAGTGGAAGGGAAGAGGATGGGGATGATGATTGATAAGGGACTTGATTGGGAGCTGAATTTAAGATTTTGGGCTGAAAATCATTGGGAAGGTAGGCACCCATATCTAATAGTCATAAGAGGAATTTATCTTTATTAGTAACAATGTACTAGTTGATTAGGGTGACTACACTAATGAATGTAGAGATCGATACTAATGTGATAAGGGGTTTTTGATGGGGAAGGATGCAGGATGTTAGTTTGGGCTAAATAGGAGCAATGTCAGAGGGTAGGTAAGAACCCATTTCTAGTGCTCACAAAAGGACTTCATTCCTATTGGCCGAGATGTATTGGTATATAAGAACCAGGTCCAAATATAGGAGGATAGATGATAAAATATGGATGATAAAAGGGGGTTGATGAAAACTTAAAATAAGGATTAGATATAGTCTCTTGAACAAGGTAGGTTTGAATGATCAAGCTAGTATGACTAGTAATGATGAGGATATGGTAGATAAACTGTTATTGAGATGATGTAGGACTAAGATAAAATTTTAGACTGATAGTATAATAAATGCTAGTAATCTATCAATAATTCCTAATTTTCAAGCTATAAAAAGGAATGGTGATTTCATGGGTGCCTAGGTTCAAACTAACAAGACGATGGTGAGATGGGTGCTAGTTATGAATAGGCAAGATGATTAGATGATAGAGACTAGATTACTAATGATTGGATGGCTATATTGAAAATGAAAAATTGATAAGATGATAATAAGATACTGACTAGGTATAAGATTTGACCAAATGATGAGTGATAGTGGACTACAATGATGAAAGGACAAAACAACTAGCTCAAGGCTTAGGCTGACTCGCTCAAGATGGGATGGGATAGGATTATGTGATGAAGGTGATAGGATAATAAGACAATGGGATTAAAAAAAAAGCCAACTATGGAATTATAAATGGTAATGTAAATGATATGTGGATGTTTTGGACATGTATGTGACCCAAATATCTAACTAGAATAACATAGCACAATGTTAGACTAGATGGGGGATAAGGTGATTAGGTGCAGGCAAGGTTAGGATAAATGATTGATTATCAATAAAGTGGACTTGAGGTAATATGTGGATGATAAGGTGTGATTAGTATATGTGAGTTATGGTGTATGATCAATGATGGGATAGGATAATGAAAAGGATATATAAAGACAATATGTATAAGAGGATGATGGGATAAATATATACAAAATGATGAAATAATGAAGCAAGGATATATATAATGATACGTGCAAAGAAAATAGATAAGGGTGTAAAGGTTTAGGGTAAAAATTTGACTCAATTCACAAACAACATTATTCTAACACAACACACACCCAATCAAGAATACCATAATCCTAAAATTAGTAAACTAATGGGTGTGTAACTTGATGACTACATCATCTAATGTCTTTATGGATGAGGTTGTAGGCTAGTGACCCATTATGGTATCAACAAAACCCTCTCAACCCTATCTATAGATAATGGTCACTTGGGAGTTCATATTAAGTTTGGTAATGGATCACTTATTACAATCGAAAGGTCCTATGCTAGGTTGAACAAGATTTTTAGGCGTATCCTAGATATACAGGAAGGTATATTGGGGACCAAGTATATATATATGATGTTTTCTAACCAATTTTCATATTTAATCCAAAATTTCCCTCAATCCATGGATCAATTTATGGGGAATTCCACTTTAACATCTAATGACAACTCTCCTAATACTTATACTCCATTAGAACATGGAGTTTGGTTGAGTGTGTGGTGATAAAATACACATCACTAACCCCTAGAAAGAAAAATGGGGAAGGTTTATTGGTGTTTTTCGATCCTCTAAGAATCACCAGAAGGATTCAAGGATGAGAACATACACTGCCATATCCCTCAGGTGACATGTAGGTATACAAAAAGGATTATTTAACCAATTAATTAGATGTGCGATATATGCAAGATAAAATGATTAAAGAGGTATATAAAATATGCAACAAATATATAATAATGTACAAAATGATTTAAACAAGTGATTAAAATTATTAAAAGTCTAAAATAAAATGATTTTAAATATGCCAAAATATATTTTATTGGAAGCTTGTAAGAAAATGATTAGTAGTTTGATTGGCACTTGTAAGACAAATGATTAGTAGTTTAATTGATAATATTTAGGGGAAACCTGAAACACAAGATGTTATACCAAAATATGACCTATAAAATATGATATTATCAAGACAAAATAGCTTCTAGATTCACCCTTGAAATAAACAAGATGTTAGTCTAATACTCCTTAATAAAACACCCTAAAAATCATGATTTATCTCTATAATTCCTTTGCATGAACATGCCATGAAATGGGAGTCTAGGGATGAAAACCACTAGTAGGGTCAAGGGATAGTTCCACTTATGGGATTAAGGGGCAATACCCCTTATAGGGTCAAGAGGTAGATCCCCTTGTGGGGTGTAGGGGTAACACCCCAGGTGTGCTCCCTATCATGGTATATGATAGGGTTGAGGGGAAGTGCATTTGAAGTTATATTAAATTTGGGCCCTGAAAGATGATTGGAATGGCTAAAAATTCACCAAAATTCATCAAAAAATACCACACTCAAAAATAAGAATTTGAAGGCAAATAAAGAGTTAATATCTCTAGAAGTGATGTTAGTATACAAGTGATTTTATCATCAATAATTTTTATTCTCTTAATGATTTCAATTATTGACTTTGAGAGGCAAACTACAAAGAGAATGTTAGAAATTTTGAATATTTTTCCTTGGGAGTGATTAGACTTGTAGGCACACATTAATTTAATGTATAAGCAAATCAGATAAATTATTAAAAATAATGTTTTTATCTAATTTTGAGACTGATCATTCTATAAAAAAGAAGGATTAGTATCCTAATCAATTGTAAACTTTGACCAATCACCATATTGATCACACAAGTTAATAGTTTTGACCCTTTAGTGATTTAGGCTTTTGGAATTTGAGGAGTGATCCACAAAAATAACATTATTAATTTGACAATTTCAAGAGGCAACTTGGAAAGAAATTTTTTATTTTTGATCATTTTAGTCTTTGCATGCATTTATAAAAATCCACCTGCTTATATAGTTTTATTTTATATTGATAATGACAAAATATATGTTAAATGAAACCTAAACTATGTACACATGTTTTGAAGACCATCTATATATATGGAATTAACCCTATTAATTTGTTTTTTATTCTTTGACTAAGATAACCTTTTTATTATTTTTCTATGTTATTATATATAAAAATAATTAAGAGCTAATATAATGCAAATCAAATATAATGCTAAAGGAAGATTCCTAGTGATGGTCCAATGATTTGGTAGTTTAAAAGCATCTAGGTGGTATGTATGATTTTTCAAGAAGTTTATGATAATGTTATCATGAAAAATAATGGGTCATCAAATGAACCCAATAATAGATGGAAGATCAAGGGATAAAGAGGTTGCACTAAAGGATTTGAGTTGAAAAAATGGAGATGAAGAGATCAACATAAGCCTGGCTTGAGTTAGCGTGAAGCTCAAGGAAGAGAAGACACTGAATAGAGAGGGAGCTCAGTGTTAGAGGAAAGTTGTGGATAAAACTATGCCATGAGGAGAAGAGAGGATAATGGTGATGTGAATAAAGGAGTAGGAGCCTACTTTTCAAAACTTAGTGATGCCAAGGGTAAACATAACTCACATGTAGAGGCATTTACCAGCCAAATTTTTCATGACGTGGGATAGTGAATCATGTGTTGGGGATCAACCAACAATGGATTACACTTGTGAAAGCAATAAACATGGAAATAAATCAGATAGATAAGTAACTGAAATGATAAATAGCACAGAACAAGATATACAAGAAAACACCCTGAAAACTTGTATTAAAAACTCTTTACAATAGGAATACAAATGAAGAACTTCATTCTTCCACACCTCTCTCAGATGCACACAAGATCTCTCACTAGATCTTTATTCCTCAAGAGCTCTCTCTCAAGAGTACTGTCCTTCAAACATTCACAATGTTCTACTCATACTCATACAATAGCTTAGAAGATCTTTCCTACATATAGAAATAGGAAACTTGAGCATGCTCTTACAACAAACAGTTAAGCCTCTTCAACAAGGGCTCTAAAAATAATATTGCTAACAATAGAGACGCGAGCTTGAGTCTAAAAATCAAACTCATCATGCAAACACTCGCTTCTATCCTCAGAAATTGCTTTCTGGACACACAGGTAATCGACGTCGATTCTTGCCTGTTCGCCTGTGACCGTCGCCGGCCGACCATACTGCCGATGTCGGCACCTCTATAACTGCAACTGACCGACGTTGGTCACTCCTGACCGATGCCAGCATCTGTGTAGACCCGAACCTATTTGTGTGCTCCTTGGTGAAGCTTTTAGCTCCACATCCTAACAATCTCCCACTTGGAGATAAACCAGCTGCACCAGTACCTGTACAGCAACATCTTCTAGCTCCTCCATCTTCAACTCAATCATGAAGACCAATAGAATTTGAATGAAGATTCAACTTCTCCTGAGTAACCGGCTTTGTTAGCATATCAGCAGGATTCTTGTCTGTATGGATCTTCTCCAGCTTCAACTCACCATCTTCCAATACCTGCCGTATGAAGTGTTACCTTAGCTGTATGTGCTTGGTTCTAGAATGAAAAGCTGAGTTCTTAGCCAAATAGATTGCACTCTGACTGTCACTATACAATCTGCAACTCCCATGCTCCCTTCTGATCTCTTCCATGAACCGTGTCATCCATATCATCTCCTTGCTAGTTTCTGTAGCTGCAATATATTCTGCTTCTGTAGTTGACAAGGCTACAACCTTTTGCAACTTAGATATCCAACTAACTGCCGTTCCACCTACAGTAAAAACATAACCTGTAGTGCTCCTCCTGCCATCCAAATCCCCTGCCATATCTGAATCTACATAGCCATGTAGAGAAGTATCTGAACCTCCATAGCACAAGTGTCTACTGCTGGTTCCTCTCAGATATCTAAGGATCCATTGAACTGCTTTCTAATGTTCCTTACCTGGATTGGCCATATACTTGCTTACTACTCCCACTGCTTGGGCAATATCTGGTCTAGTACACACCATTGCATACATCAAACTTCCTACCGCAGAAGAATATGGAACCTTACTCATGTACTCTACCTCATCATGTGAATTAGGACATTGTTCTTTACTTAACTTAAAATGTCCAGCCAAAGGTGTGCTTACCGGTTTAGCATCCTGCATATTGAACCGTTTCAACACCTTGTCCACATAATCTTCTTGAGACAATATCAACCTGTGATTTTTCCTATCTCTCTTAATGCTCATGCCAAGGATTTTCTTTGCTGCTCCCAAATCCTTCATAGCAAACGTTTGAGCTAATTTCACCTTAAGCTCAGAGATATCATGCATGTGAGATCCTGCAACCAGCATATCATCTACATACAACAATAGAATAATATATCTACCGTTATCAAATCTCTTAAAATATACACAATGGTCGGATTGACACCTACTGTAGCCATGCTCAGTCATAAACCTGTCAAATTTCAAGTACCATTGCCTAGGAGCTTGCTTGAGGCCATACAAGCTTTTCTTCAACCTGCACACTAGTTTCTCCTTACCCTTGACCTCAAAACCTTCTGGCTGTTCCATGTAAATTTCCTCATCCAAATCTCCATGAAGAAATGCTGTCTTAACATCTAGCTGCTCAAGATGCAAATCCTCAAAAGCAACCAAAGACAATACAACCCTTATAGAAGTCATCTTAACAACAGGAGAAAAAATCTCACCAAAGTCAATACCTGGCTTTTGTGTAAATCCTTTCACAACCAATCTGGCCTTATACCTCATCTGTCCATCCTCACCTTCTTTCAACCTGTAGGTCCACCTGTTCTTCAGTGTTCTCTTACCAGCTGGCAATTCAACCAAATCCCATGTTTGGTTCTCTCTTAAGGACTCCATCTCCTCAACCATGCCACGCTCCCACTTACTCCTGGACTCCACCTGTAATGCTTCTTCAAAACTCTCTGGTTCTCCACCATCGGTTAGCAATAAATAATATAAGGAAGGAGAATATCTAATTGGAGGCTTACTTACCCTTTCAGACCTCCTGATTGGTGTCTTGGACTCGTTCTCAACAATCTATCCACCCAAATTTTCTGACAGTGACCGACCTCGGCCACCTGTAGACCTGTTACTGGCCGACGCTGGTTCTTCCTGGCCGATGCCGGTGCCTGGTTTGCCGACGTCGGTCTCTGTATGATCGACATCAGTTTCTGTACTGCCGATGCCGGTTCCTAACCTGCCAACATCGGTCTCTGTGTTTTCTTGTAAGTGATTATTTCTTTTTCCCGTGAGCTCATTTTGGACCATAACTTCATCCAATTCATTATTGCTCTACCCAGATTGATCTAGCTTCCTTATCTGATCACTGTACATCACTCTTTCATTGAAAACAACATCACGGCTCCTAATTACCTTGTTAGTTCCTAGATTCCAAAATCTGAAACCAAAATCATCTGAGCCATAGCCTATAAACGTGCACCTCATAGACTTAGGATCAAGCTTCTTTCTATTTTCCTTATCTATGTGCACAAAGGCTTCACAACCAAAAACTTTGAGATATGAGAGATCGACATTTTTACCTATCCATGCCTCTTCTAGAATTCCACCATCCAGAGCTGTAGAGGGTCCTCTGTTGATCAGGTACACTGCGGTGTCAACTGCTTCTGCCCAAAACTCGAAGGGCAACCCTACATGCAATCTCATACATCTTGCACACTCCATAATAGTTCTGTTCATCCTTTCAGTAATACGATTCTGCTGAGGTGTCCTTGGAACCATCCTTTGCCTACGGATTCTGTGAGTGTAACAATACCAGTTAAACTTAAGACTACAGAACTCACCGCCATTATCGGATCTCAAGCACTTTAATCTTTTACCTGTTTCATTCTCAACCATGGCTTTCCAAATCTTAAAAGTCTCAAAAACATCAGATTTTTTTTAATACAGTAGATCCATACCTTTCTTGTGGCGTCATCTATGAATGTAACATAGTACTGTGATCCGCCAATAGAGGCTACCTGAGCCGGTCCCCACACGTCTGTGTGAACAAGCTGCAACTTCTACCTTTTCTTAGTAGACCCAGTCTTTAGAAAACTAACTCTTTTCTATTTTCCAAATACACAATGCTCACAAAATTCTAGATCCATACTTTTCAAATCTGAAAGCATACCTTTAGACTTAAGAATTGACATCCCCTTCTCACTCATGTGGCCAAGCCTTGAGTGCCATAATTTAGCATCCACATCTGAAGTAGATAAAACTGAAGGAGATTTGTTAGTAACACAATTACACAAATAGAGAGTACCTTCTCTCTTACCTCTGGCCATAACAAGTGCACCCTTGGTCACCTTCCAAGAATCTGCTATGAGAGTTACTGTACAACCCTCATCACCTAGCTTACCTGCAGAAATCAAATTTCTCTTCAAACTAGGAACATGGATCACATCTCTCAACACCCATGTGTTGCCATTCTGCATCTTTAGCTACACTTTACCTTTGCCATTAATCTTACAAGGCTCATCATCCCCTAAGTACACTATTCCAAAATCTCCATGGACATAGTCACTGAAATATTCTCTGTTAGGGGTAGCATGGAAAGATGCACCAGAATCTAATACCCAAGATTCTATATTATTATGCAAAGAGAAAATAAGAGCATCTTGTGCAATACCTGCAACCTTTGTCTCTTCCTTTCCTTCGTGCTGATTGTCCTCCTTAGGCTTTGACCAGCAATCTCTGCTTATGTGCCCCAACTTTCCACAGTTCCAGCATTGTGGCCTTCTGCCATTCCTGGATTTGGATCTGCCTCTTCCCTTAGACTTAGATCTTGATCTCCTCTTGCTCTTTTCTTTTTTCCTTCCTCTGATCTCGAGATTTAAAGCATTTCCAGATGTCCTAGATGTCTCTTCTGTGCTTTTCTTGCGAATTTCCTCATTCAAGATAACACTAACCACATCCTCTACTTTTAAAATATTTGAAGCAGAAGCAGTATTAGAAACTGCCATTACCAAGCCATGCCAGCTTTCAGGCAAAGAACATAATATCAAAAGAGCTTTTATTTCATATTCAAATACAATATTGACAGAACTTAACTGATTAACAATACCATGGAAATCATTCAGGTGATTAGAAACAGATCCACCTTCTTGCATATGCAAATTAAATAACTGCTTCATTAAATATACCTTATTTGAAGCTGAGGGTTTTTCATACAAATTTGCTAACGTAGTCATTAACTCTACCATAGTTTTTACCTGTGACAAATTAGATATCACAGTGGAGGCCAGACTCAGTCTTATAGACCCAAGAGCCTTTCTGTCAAGAACTTCCCATTCTTCATCCTCCATGTCCTTGGGCTTCTTTGCTGTCCCACCTAACGGTAAGTAAAGATCCTTCTGATACAGATAGTCCTCTATCTGCATTCTCCAGTGTTGATAGTTCTTGCCATTAAACTTTTCCATTCTCAACTTACTTTCTTCTGCCATTGCTTCTCCCACTCAAACAGAAATCCCTGCAGAAACCCCTGTGAGCAACCTGTAATCCAAACACACTTCACAGATCTGAACCACATGTTAGTGAACCTGAGCTCTGATACCACTTGTTGGGGATCAACCAACAATGGATTACACTTGTGAAAGCAATAAACGTGGAAATAAATCAGATAGATAAGTAACTGAAATGATAAATAGCACAGAACAAGATATACAAGAAAACACCCTGAAAACTTGTATTAAAAACTCTTTACAATAGGAATACAAATGAAGAACTTCGTTCTTCCACACCTCTCTCAGATGCACACAAGATCTCTCACTAGATCTTTATTCCTCAAGAGCTATCTCTCAAGAGTACTGTCCTTCAAACATTCACAATGTTCTACTCATACTCATACAATAGCTTAGAAGATCTTTCCTACATATAGAAATAGGAAACTTGAGCATGCTCTTACAACAAACAGTTAAGCCTCTTCAACAAGGGCTCTAAAATTAATATTGCTAACAATAGAGACGCGAGCTTGAGTCTAAAACTCAAACTCATCATGCAAACACTCGCTTCTGTCCTCGGAAATTGCTTTCTAGACACACAGGTAACCGACGTCGGTTCCTGCCTGTTCGCCTGTGACCGTCGCCGGCCGACCATACTGCCGACGTCGGCGCCTCTGTAACTGCAACTGACTGACGTCGGTCACTCCTGACCGACACCAGCGTCTGTGTAGACCCAAACCTGTTTGTGTGCTCCTTGGTGAAGCTTTTAGCTCCACATCCTAACATCATGGATGACTATATATTTTCCACCATGCATAATGTAAATCTTAAAATTTGTCTATGCAGACAACTTATATCTATCCATGTTGACCTAGTCAATGCCAAATGAGTTAGGGTTAGTGGATGGTATAGGTTTGACTGGGTAGAAGGAGTGATTGCAGCCAAGTGGGTGAAGATATATAGCTATTTCCTAGAACTATTGTACAAAATGTATCAAAGAAATGTGGCCTTTTAAACAACCATTAATAGACCAATATGAACAAAATGGCATTCCTGATCTGATAAAACCCCTGCTAGAATTTAAAAGAATTACATAAATTTAACGAACTATTTAAAAAAAGGCCTTAGTGAAACACAGTCTACTATGGTGGTATGAAATAGATTAACAAAAAAGATCTACACAATTTTTTTTACCACAATGCACAAATCTAGAGTGTTTTTTAGTAATGATAGTACTCTAAAATAACAATCAATACTGTGAAAATGATGAGTACTTATTATTTGACTAAAACACCTCAAATAAATACATTTTTTTGCTTTAGTATGTGATAGTGGTTAAACCAGATTCCTCAACCCAAGTTATGAATAATGGTTTATGTGCCCAACCAGGGGGTTGAATAGAAAATTTCGACCACAACATATGGGTACAAAATATTAAACATATGTATAGCGGTAAAAGTATATATACATATACTGAAACACTAACTTACATAGAATTTGTAATTTATCAAAAAAACAAGGAACCATCTATAATAATAAAGAAAACCTATATGTTAATATATATACAACTATAAAAATAGACCTAGAGATGGCCATGCACGAGAAATCTAAAAAGAGGAGTTGCCAATATTGGTTTAAATTTGACTTGTAACCTTAAACAAACATACTCAAAGTGAAAAATACCCACTTAAAAGAAACCCCTACCACCATGGTCATCAAAATGTAGTATGAATTTTGAGCACAATAGATTAAACTACCATAAACATGTAGGTTAAAACTCAAAATAATAAACTACCAAGTAGAAAGGATTATGGAAACAAATTAAAATCATAATATAAAACCTTACCAGTTTCTTATTTCAGCTAGCCTCCTTCCAATATGTTCAAATGGATTTGATTGTTATGGACTCAAAATTTTGACATTATGTTTGCTCAATCATGGCTTTTGGATGCAATGGATGCTTATGATTTTTTGGTTGATCATGTGGACATGAAGGCTTTATGGATTTATTAGTTGGTTTTAATGGAGGATTGGGTTGTTTAAATTATAAGTGGAAGGAAGCATTAAAAGGAATTAAAAAAATCCTTGGAAGCCTCTAGATTTAGAGGCTTCTAGAGAGGAAGGGTGAGAATAGAGAGGATTCTAGAATTGGATAATTCTAGAATCCTCTTAGGGGTTAATTGGGATGAGGTATGGGATTAGATATGGATTAGGTGAGTTAGTATTCTTAGTATGTGGGTAGGTGGGCCATGGGAATTAAAATTTCCCAAATAATAGATAAGTGGTATTAGGATGGGATAGTGGGTATTTAAGAGAATCAATGAAGAAATGGGATAGGACTAAGATTAGTAAATGAATAGGAATTAAGAGGGTGATATTAGAATGGAATTAGAAGGGATACATTTGATAAGTGGAATTAGTTTTGACTAATAGTGATATTAGTGATGTTAAATTAAGTGAGCAGATTTAAATATATACACAAATGACCAGGACAAAAGTTATAGTAAATTAGGTAACTGAAAATCCAAGGCTACTAAATGAATGACAAGTTCAAACAAGTGTACCTTAAGTGAGAAGGTTTACAAACCAAATCAAACTAAGGGTACATGAAAAATGAAAACCAATAACAATCTCTAACAATCCTCATCAATGTGAAATTAGTAAAAATCCTTAAATAAAGATGATAAAGAAATGGTAAAAAACCATTGATGACTGAGGAGTAACAATCCTTACTCAATCATCAATGGAAAAATATGCATGAAATATAAAACAACATTAGTGAGTGAGAATAAAAAATCCAAACTCATTCAACAATGGAAAAAGCATGAAAAAATAGAAATAGATGTTGTTGTCTAAAAAAAGGAAATGATAACAAAAAAATTTCAAAAAAAATAAATGAAGCCAAGAAATTATAGGAATTTAAAGCAATGGTATACAAAAAATAATTAATAGTCACTCAAGCATACTTTTTTGTTCTAAAGTAGATAAAACCAAAATAGAGTATTACTATCATGTTTTAAGATGTGAAGAAGAGGGAATATAGAAGTGGGTAAATATATTTAGAATCAAACTTGCTTGTTAAGGGTGGAATGAGAATAAAAAATCAAGGTAGAGAGACTCTTTATTGAATTCACAATTAAGTTTGTCAAAACAAGAGGAATTTTAACGTTAAGGAATCATAAGAACTCCTCACCGCATAAATATTGAGTTATCAAATGAAGAATAAATATAATCCCTTAAAGGCTATATGTATAATAATTAAAATGGACCTACCTTTCAAAAAAATGTTCCCCATTCCTCAAGAACCCTTATAAAGTTATTAATCTATTGCAAAGATTGGGTACTATCATGAGAAAGTAGGTATCACTAGATAGTTTTGAATTCTCCTATCCCAATCTACTATTCTACTGCACCCCAATGGACCTCATCTCTATTATGAGGCCAACTATGGTGTTTGATCATATATTGGAGATAGGAGATGTGCCATGAATCATGTATTTTGGTGTGATGTTGAGTTTTTGGTTTTATATTTGCCTTTTGATCCTTGCCTTTTATAAATGATTTAGATTTCAACTTTTGATGGATTTTTCTATTCCTCCTCCATATGGATTAAATTAACCAAACATGGGTGCTAAAAATGACTATCAATTGAAAACTTTGGACTTGGTAGTTAAGAAACAGTCTTAAAGAGCATGGTTTCTAAGAGTCTTCTTTATTCACATTAAATAAAAGTGATATCTTGAATTTGACTTTGTTTTATCCAAAGTGGAATGAAAGGGAGGGAAATCAATGGGAAATCAATGGGAAATAAACATAAAATTATTTGAATTACCTCAAATCAAAAAAAAAATGTGATAATGTGAAATGGATACAATGATAGGTAAGTATGATTATTCATCATAAGAATGTATGTAAGCGTAAGGAAACATGATAACATAGTTTGTTATGCAAGTTTTATCTATAAAAGAAACAAAAACTAAGTCTAAGAATATGGAATCACAAAATTATAACCATTTCTAAATATTCTAAAAATAACACTTAGTTTTTTAAAAGATTTGAAAGAATACATAGATTTTATGAGATCTTAGTCTTATCCATGGTCTTACATTGAAACTTGTAAAAGAGAAATGCAAGTGGGTGTTAAAAGTGAAAAATGGTATTTGTGAGGAATGTGTAGTCCTATCCATGGTCTTACATTACAACTCATGGAGGAAATAAGAAAATGAAAAAGGTTTGTAAAATAAAACTTGTGATAAAAAAAATTGCTTGAGAACTGAATGTATAAAAATAAAGGTATTCATGGGGAGAACCGGGTCTTATGATAAATAATCATACTTACCTATCATTTTAACCATTTCACATTGTACCATTTTTTTTGATTTGAGGTAATTCAAATAATTTTATGTTCATTTCCCCTTGATTTCCATCACTTTCATCCCACGTTGGATAAAATAAGGTCACTTCTTGCAACTCATGAGTTGCATTGAGAACTAGGTGTTATGTATAGAAATTTCCATTTCACTTCTTGTAGAACTTATAAAATACAACTCATGATTTAAATGAAAAAAAGGACCCAAGGAGGGAACTAAGGATTGATTAAAATAAATATTTATAAAAAGTAAAGATCATTGGAGAAGTCCTACAATAAGTGTTAGTAGGACAATATTAGAAGTATAAAAAGAAGGGGGATATTTAAGCAAACTATTTCTTCAAAAATTATGCATTGGTGGATTCTTAGAAAATATAGCCTTCATTATTTTTTAGATGATAAGTACCAGGATCAAGAATGTATTTTATGAAGTAAGGTCCCCACCTTTTTGGGGCATATTTTCCTTCTTTTCCATGTGTGTAGTCTAATTATAGCACTAAGTCACCAATATCAAACATATAGACTTTACATTTTTATTATGTTTTTTGGCAATGTGAGCCTTGTGTTGATAGTTATGTTATAAAACATCCAAATGGGGTTCATCAATAAATTCTAAGACACAAAGATGAGATTCATATAGTTCTTCATCAGGAATGATACCATGAATAAATATATGTAAAGAAAGGAGTTTAACTTATAAAGGTAGAACTAATTCAGAACCATATACTAGTGAGAACAATGTTGCCCCAGTGACATTATGCATGCTGTTACAATAGGCCCAAAGTATAAGATATAAATGAAGATGCTAATTGGTATGAGTTTCTTGAATGGTATTTTGTAAGATTTTGTTTAAAATTTTTCTAGTGGCCTCTCCTTGGCCATTACATTATGGATGGTATGATGTGGAAAATTTATGGGAAATTTTTAATTTAGCACATAACTATTTCATGTAATTTTTGAAAATTTGACAATTATCAGAGATGATAGTATGGGGAACTCTAAAGTGATGATAATTTGGTTAAGAATAAATTTATAAATAGTGGTTCCCATGACACTGGAAAGAGGCATAACTTTTATCCATTCGGTAAAATATTTAGTAGTAGTAATGATAAAGACATCACCATATTATGATTGAGGTAATTTATTAATGAGGTATAATCCCCACATATATAATGGACAAGGAAACTTGACTATTTGGATATCATCCAATCATGAATGGATTATATATACACATAATATTTTTAAACTTTATCAATCATTAATGATTTGTTTCTTGTAAGAACTTTTCAAGTCTTAATCTCTCTAAGTACATTCCTTAAGGGGTGCACTAGGAAAGGGGTGGGAAGACAATTAACGCTTCATAGGATTTTTGTCCATTATTACCACTTGATATCAATCTAAATAGCTCCTAAAAACATTCCCCTAAGATTTGCCTCCTATTTTGCACCCTCCTCTAGTCCTTTTCCCTAACCTAAACCCATATTTGGTAGTTTACATGACATAGTCAGCCACATTGACCTTATACTGTTATTGACAAAGCTTATTAGGGACTAGGTCAGCCCATGGCTGACCTAGTTCATAACCTAGTTAATTTTTGTCAATTTTAATACTAGGTCAATTGAGTTGATCTTGTCAACCTAAATTTTTAGAAGGGTTTAGGGTTATATCCACCTATATAAAAACATCCATTTCACCATTTTTAGAGAGATAACAAGAATTAATTATTAATTTTCACTTCTTTACAATATGTTCTTCTACCATTATACTTAAAGAATCTTAGCTTAGGTTTTCTACTTGGAAAATAATATTATATTATGGAAAAGTCTTAGATGCTTTATCCTTTCTTAATTATCCTTAAAAATCACAACAACCTCTTGTGAAGTATCTCTGTCCAAGGGAGAGATTGAGTCTTGATGGGTTCATCTTCAAGGTAAGTATCTCTAACATTGCTCTTCTCTTTAGTAGATAGAAGTAGCATAAGTAATGGCTTTTAAATATATTTCTTTATCCATGAATTAGGGTTTTACCTATACATAGTATAATTAGGATTCTCTTATGCATGTTTAATTTTATGTTTACTAAACCCCACTTTGTACCAAAAGATTTGGTGAGCACTAGATTAGTCTTTTGATTTACTTATTATTAGTTTATTGAATGTGAAAACATAGGACCTAGTTAGGGTCATTACATAGTTTTACTTTACTAGAGGATTTATAACCCTCCTTAGTGATATTATTATGGTAAGAGATCCCTTGATTAGGTCTATTAGATCCATATTGGTCATGATTTTGATTATCTAATATATCCCCAATCAAATATGTAAGTGGGATTTATCTTCTTCAAGCTTAGATTAATTTGTAGATCTACTGTATTTCCAATTGTATATATTATGGTGAACCTAACATGAATCTAACCCTTGTAGTTTTTATTTCATTATTTCATTTCTATCATTTCATTATTTTTATATATTTTTGATACTATGTCAAACAAGCTAATATAGTTCTAACATTTGTGCACATGTTTAATACACATTCATATCAAAATGAATCTATTATTTATATGTTAGTATTCATTAGATATGGGTTACTAGATCAAATATGTTGACATGGTAATCTTATTTAGTCATAGATAACAAACTATGTTGAATAGGTCAACTTCATTTTTTAGTCAGTATCCAAATTAGCAAACTAGGTTGAACAGGTCAACTTAATACTTTAGTCAATATCCAAATCAACAAAATAGGTCAAATAGGTTGATGGATTATATCATTAAGCATCCATATCAATTAAATAAGTTGAATAAGTTAACTAATTCATCTTATCTTGCTTTAGCACATAGGGTTTTACAAAACTGGGTCAAACTAGTCGACTTAATTTGCAAAATTTGAAATTAGCATTCAAGGAAATTCAATAGAAAATTTACAATCCTAATCATCTTCTAACCCACCAAGGTTCATCTATTTCTCTCTCTATAAATTTATTACTTCATTATAGTTATGTTTTGTATAAGTTTATAGTCTTTAAAACTATAACCCTATAACAAACTAAGTTGACCTGGTCGACTTAGTTTTGTAGCTTATCTTCTATATAAAATACTAAGTTGAGTTGGTCAACTCTATTCTTAAAGACTCTTGATTCCACAAAATAGTAGCAACCCAGTCAAATATGTTATTTACTATTTGTATATAGTGTTATCTAAACCAACTTTTTACTTTTCTTAATTTGGGAATTAATAACTATTTTCTAGTAATTAATGCACACTTTCACTTTCAACTATTTGCATGATTAGAGTATCTCACATAGTCTAATTAGGTGGTTTCTAAAATTACCATTTAGTCACACTACTTTGATATTTTTCTAGACACTATCAAATCATGCAATATTCATAATGCATTTAACACTTATCTTCTTAAGGCCTACCTACTTGGATTTTATCACCAAGGAGGAAGCCAAGTTAGATTTATGGCCAAGTATAAATACATGGTTAATAATATATATTATCAAATAACCTAATACCTTTATCACTACAATATTATGAAGTGAGAGGGTAGGTCCCGATACCAAGTGACTCCCATTAGCAACACAGATCCCTTTCAACCCAAACATCCTAAAACCATACATTTATTTCTTTCTAGTTCCCTAATATTAACGAACATACTTATAACAATTAAAACAACACTTTATAATAATTTAATAAAACATAGAATAACCAATTAGTTAGTATTTAATTTTTAGTTGATTGCTTGTTATCTAATCATTGTGTGTTATATTGTAAAAATTTGTATTATCCATCATTCGTGCAAGGTTTTGTATTATGTGACCCAATTGAATCACTCACATTGATCTAATTATTTGTGTGTGATTTCTATTTCTTACTTCAATCATATTGAAAATCTTTCCCTATTTTACCGCATTGTCATTATATCTGGTATAGTCTCTTATAGACTATGTTTCTCCCTATCTATAGTACTAAGTCAACCTAGTTGATCCTATACCCCTATTTACCACTGGATTATAGTAGTACATCAATTTTGTTGACCTTGTACCCTTATCTACCATCTATCCAATAGTACATAGTCAACCTAGTCAAATTTGTACTCTTCTCAACCCCTTTTTAGCATTACTCTATCAACCTAATCAACCTTGTATCTGATTACGACCCTTATTCTCTATGTAGTTGACTTAGTTATCTATTTGGCCAACTTAGTTATTTGTATCTTATTCTTCTTTCTTAATATCATTTTTATTTTATCAAATATCATGACATCCCCTATCAAAATATTCTTAGACAACCTAAATCCATTTAGACACTATATGGGGTGTTCTTTTCTTCTTATCTTTTCTCATCTTTTATTCCTCTTTTCATCTTGTGGGGCATCTTGCAATGCCTATTCACACATTACTCTAGACTTTGGGTCATCTTATGATGTCCATCCACACATTAATCTAGCCTTTAGGGTATCTTATGATGCCTACCCACATATCATTTTAGACTTTGGGGCATCTTGTGATGCCCATCCCTACATCCACTTACCCTTTGGGCCATCTTGTGATGCCCACTCTTATTCTACATGGAATGATACCAAACTAAATTAAACTTAAAGAAACCTTCTAAGACACAAGCTTGTATTTCACATGTCCATCCTTGATATAGATGTTATTGTAGAATAATTCCCTTCTTTTCATACTTTCTATATGTTATCTATCTAACACTTTTTATAGGATACTTACATGGGTCTTACTCTCTGTAGCAGCTCTCTCTTTTCACAAACCTTAGTCATTCCTTTTGGTCTTTTAGTTTTCCCTTATATTTCATGAGTTTTATTTTAAAACCATGATTAAGACTCGGTCTTACTCATGATTACCACTTTTATCCTCTTTGTTTTCTCACTTTCCAATACTTTTTGGCACCCCTTGGGTCTTTATTTTTTGGACTACAATGTAAGACCATGGATATCACCTGGCCTTCCTCACAAATACCATCTTTATCTTATGTATTTTTCACATACTTCTGGCACCCCTTGGGTTTCTCTTTTATGAGTTATAATTTAAGACCATGGATAGGACTTGTCCTTCTTAATAAAATCACCATATTTTCACTCCTTATCTAGAATGTGTTTTGCAATGGTTACAAGATTTTAATATTTATTTTCATCTTTAGATTTTGCTTCTTTGATAGGTGAAATTTTAATAACAACTGTGTTATCATGTTTTCCTAAATTTCACTCATTTTTATGATAAGGAATCACACTGTATTATCATTTTATCCCTTTTTCCCCTTTGTCACATAGTTTTGAAATTTATAGTAATTTAAATTATTTCATGTTTCATTCCTATTGATTTCCTATCTTTTCACTCCACATTAGATAAAACAAGGTTGAATTCAAGATAAAAAATTTATTTTACATAAATTTATAAAATTGTTAGACACCATGCTCTCTAATTTCTCTCTCTTAGAAACAAAGTCCAAAGTATTCAAATTAAAGTCACCTTTAACAGCCATGTTTGGCATTCCAAATCCATATGGAGGAGGAATAGAAAAATAAATCATGAAATTTAAAATCAAAATCATTTAAAATAAAAGGTAGTGATCTACAAAAGGTAACATACAAATTTCAAAAGTCAAAATCACACTAAAAGATGTGAATCAAAGCACATATCCTATCTCTAATCAAAGCTTAAACTCCATAGTTGGCCTCATAATAGAGATAAGGTCTCTTTGGGTTATGGTAAGCCAATAGCTTGGAATAGGGGAATTCAACAAAATCTATGGTGCTACCCACTTTCTCACATAAGTACCCAATCTTTAAAGTAGACCGATGACTCTATAATGGGTCTTGAGGAATGGGGAACACACTGTGAGAAGGTAGGTCCATTTTAATTTTCATGCATATATCCTCCATGGGATGATCTACATACTTCATTTGTTGACCTAAGACTTATGTGGATAGGATAAGGTCTTTAGAGTCCTTGGGGTTGAAATTCCTCTTGTTTTTCTAAACCTAATTTGAATGTCTTAACTTTGATAAAGATTTCCTCTACCTTGGTTTTTTATTCATTCTCTCTCTACCCATTCCATTTCCCCCTTGATAGACATGTTTGGTTCTAAATATAATTTCCCTTATTCTTTACTTCTCTCTTATTCACATCTTAAAAACATTATATCACTACTTTTTTTCAATCTTATCTATCCTTAGAACAAAATGACATGTTTGAGTGACTAGGATTCCTTTTATTTACATAATTTCCCTACACCTCTAAACATGCCTTGATTTATTTTACCATTTATCATTGTTTTACTACCCTTTTTATGGACACTTGAGTCTATTTATACTTTCAAATACTTTTTCCATTATTGAGTGAGGTTTGATTGTTACTTCTCAGTTATCAATGTTGTTTTCCCTTTTATGCACCTTTTTCCATTGATTATTGAGTAAGGATTGTTATTTTTGACACATCAAGTTATTTTACCCTATATTCCTTTCACATATCTGTTTAAGTAAGTTTTTATATTGATTTTACATTGATGTTTGATTACCATCTTTTTTGACATGTATCCTTGGTTTGACTTGGTGTGTTTGCCTTTCTTACTTAAGGTTTACTTTTTTGTGTTTTTCCATCTTTGGTAGCCTTGGATTTTTAGTTACCCAATTTACTCTAAATTTTGACTTGGTCATTTGGTCTAACATATCACTTGTCACCCAAGCTTGACAAATTTCCAAGTATATCCCATCCATATAGCACCAGTTATCTTGGGCTTTCTTACATTTGTTTATTTTTTATCTTTAGTTTTATATCCTTTGGTTTGTTGAAAGTAGTTTTTTCACCTTCCATGATCAAAACTACAAACACAACAAACAACCATACAATGATAAAGCTAATTTAAGGTATGAAATACATTTAATTTTTTATTTATCTTCTTTTTTATCATTTACTTTTAGATTTAAAATACTATAACGTTTTTTAGTTTTACCATTGTGTGTTACTATGTTATTTCTCTAAGCACCATCCCATATTGCACCTAAATGATACATGATGATATTCGAGTGGGGAATATGTATACACATAATATTTTTAAACTTTATCAATCACTAATGATTTTTATCTTTTAGGAACCCATCGATTCTTAATCTCTCTAAGCACATGCCTTAAGGGGTGCACCAAGAAATAGGTGGAAAAACCATTAGTTATTTTTAGGATTATTTTCCCTTATCAACACTTGATATAAATCCAACCAACTCCTAAAAACATTCCCCTATTATTTTAATTTTATTTTGTACCCTCCTCTAGTCATTTATCACCTTCATTATCCCTCTCCTTAACCTAAACCCATTTTTTTTAGTTTACATGACATAGTCAGAAAAATCAACCTTGTATTGTTATTGACAAATATTATTAGGGACTAGGTTTACCCATGGCTGACCTAGTTCATAACCTAGTTAAATTTTGTCAATTTCAATACTAGGTTGACTGAGTTGACCTTATCAGCCTAAACTTTTGAAAGAGTTTAGGGTTAGATCCTATTATATAAACACATCCATTTTTATATTCTTGGAGAGACAAAAATAGTTAATTATTCATTTATACTTCTTTACAATCTACTCTTCTTCGATTCTACTTAAGGAGTCTTAGCTTAGGGTTTCTACTTGAAGAATAATCTTGTCTTGTAGAGAAGTCTCAAATGATATATCCTTTCTTAGTGATCCTTAAAAACCATAACAAACTCTTGTGAAGGACCTTTGGCCAAGGGAGAGATTGAGTCTCAACAAGTTCATCTTCAAGGTAAGTATCTCTAACTTTAATCCTCTCTTTAGTTCATAAAAGTAGCATAACTAATGGATTTTGAATATATTTATCTCTTCATGAATTAGGGTTTTACCTATAAATAACTTAATTAAGATTCTATTATGAATTAATTTTATTTTTACTAATACCCACTTTATTCAACAAACTTTGGTGAGCACTAGATTAGACTTTTTCTTTACTTATTATTAGTTTAGTGAATATGAAAACATAGAACCTAATTAGGGTTATTTCATAGTTTTAATTAAATAGAGGATTTGAAACCCTCCATAGTGATATTATTTTGGTAAGATATCCATTTATTAGGTCTAGCAGATCCATATTGATCATGACCTTGATTATCTAATGTATCCTAAATCGTAAGTGTAATCAGGGTTTATCTTTTCTGGGCTAGGATTGATTTGTAGATCTATTATATTTCTCATTACATACATATTATATCCTTATAAATTTGACAAGTATTACACATTTAAGAAAAAATAATGGCATATTTTTCTAGATTAGGCCAAAAATAACCCATACATAAGCATTTATAGGTTATGGTATATCCATTATAGTGACCACCACAAATGCCCCCATGTGCTTTTTTGAGGAGAGTAATAACTTCTTATTACATTACATAGTAGATTAGGGTACCTTTTTCATTATGGTATTAAATGGTGTTGTATCTAGAGACATACATGAATGCTTATTTACATATTCTTGTCTTTTCATGAGAATCTGTGTTTGGAGGGTAAGTTTGATGTTTAAGAAATTGGATTATATTATTTTACCAAGGGCTTTATCGAATAGTGACAACCTCAATGTGATAGATGAGAGAATGTTTTGGTTGGAAAAAATAAGGTGATTTTATTATTTAGATAATAAATTAATAATCATTAAGTACTTTATGAGGGTGAAATTAAGATGTATATGAAGCAAGATAATCCACTATGGAATTTTGATCTCTTAAAATTGGCTCAATGGTAAAAGAAGTAAATTATTTGGCAAGTGTGGTATCCATTTGATGATATGAAATTATATTTTTGATTTTAAATCCATGATCACCATCAACTTGGTGATAGATAAGTTGTGAGTCACCCAAAATGGGTAGATATGGGATATCTAAGTTGAGTGCTGATTTCATGTTTAAGATTAGAGATTCATATTTGACTATGTTATTAATGACATGAAAGGTTAATATAAATTATAAAGGTATGATATTAACATGTGGGTTCATTATAATGCATCTTTATCTAGCTCCTTGGAGGCATTTTTCACCATCAAGGTGGAGGGTCTAGGTATCTTCATGCAAATCAATGGTAATTTCTAGGAATTTTTCAATAACTACTTTGGATTTAGTAGTATCAAGAATGATATTGGTATATTCTTGATTATTTATTTCTAAGTCAATAGTGAAATTATGAAAATAATATTTAAGAGAGATAGGTTGGTTAAGACATTCAATATAATCAATGTTATCATCAATGAGATTATATTTAATTTGATTTGTAGATGGTAAAGGTGCTACTACAAATTGGTCAATGATGACTTGTCCTTTGACAATTTTTTTGTGTAACAATTCTAAGGTAAAATTATATAAATATGGTCATCCATTTTATAATTCTATATCTAGGTAAGAATAATTTAGAAAATAAATGGAGTGGATCAGATTGGATAATGACATAAGTGGTCTAATAGAGCATATAATGATAGAGTTTTTCAAATTTTAAATAGATAGCAAGGTAATCAAATTATACTTTGGTATAAAAAATTTCATAGTCAATGAACCCTTGACCAATATAATAAATAATTTAATCTTTACCAGTATCATCTTATTGGGAAAGCATTACCCCAACTGATAGGGGGTAGAATAGGTATATAAGATTAAGGGATGGTCATTTGAAGGTGGTCAAAGAGTGTTAGGATGGAGAAAAAATTATTTCATGTTATCAAGAGATTTTTGGTATGAATATGTGAATTCTAGAGAATTACCCTTTTTGAGAATGGAATTGATAGAATGGATATGATAATCCATTTATGGGATGAATATCGTATTGCCCAAAGCTTTTCAAGGTAAGTGTGTATGTTGGGAATGGAGTGAGAAATAGGCATGTTGATGATAGTGTTTATTTTAGATATAATGACTTAAATTCCTCAAAGAGAGACTAAGGGTCATTAAAATTTTACTAGATGTAACTCAAAATACACATTTTTATAGGTTAATTCTAACTTTATTTTTTATTAGATGATGAAAAATAATAGTTAGATCAGTGAGGAACATTATGTGACTTTTAGATTTAGAAATGAGGTTGTTGACATAGGTTTACACTATCTTGTGTATAAGATCATGGAAGATGTGGGTCATTGTACATTGATAGGTTACTCTAGCATGTTTAAGACTAAAAAGCATTTTGACATAACAATAAGTGTTCCATTATATATTAAATGTTTTTTTTTTGTGTTGGTATTCAAGGGATATGTGAATTTTATTATAGCCTAAAAAACATCCATAAGCGATAGCATTTCATATCCAATGATGGAATTTATGATAACATATATTGAAAGTAATGGTAAGTTATCTTTTAGACATGTTAGGTTAAATTAATAAAATTAATGCATATACGAATGACCATGATTAATTTTTTATAAACTAGAAAAATGTTTGGCACCCATTAAAATACTCAATAGTTTTGATAAATTTAGCATCCAAAAGTCTAATCATTTATTTGTGACATAAGGTAGAAATTTTAGGAGGAAATTCTTGTTATTTTTGTCTAACAAGTTTTACATCTAGATAGGTGGTGATAATATGTACAAAAATACTAAGATCAATACCTATCATATATTCATATGACTAAGAATTTTTTTTTAATAATTTTTGAAGAATAAGCTAAAGTATCATGATTTTTTTGTGTGATTTCTTTAGAAACAGTGATAGGTCTAGGATATGATGGTGTACCATACACTATTGTTGTTGTTTCTTCAAGGAGCATATCATTTAAATTTTATAGATGATAAGAATAATGAGGAAGAGAATAAACAACATTTGTTTTAAGATACACACTAGAAATAAAATTATTAAAACAATGACATTTTTGTTTGAAGTTTCCAAGTTTATGATGTTATCAGGGAAGTTGAGTTTCTCAAGCATGGAGTAGATCAAGTATAGATTCTAGGGATAATGGCTAATGGCAAATAGTATTACACATATAATTTTATATAAATGTTTTATTACCATTGAAATCATATTTAAAATGTATTTATCCTATATTTATGGATTGAGCTGTAAGGTAATTTTAGGTGTAGGTTTGATTGTAGGTTGAGGTTGAGTAGAGTATACAAGAATGGTAATAGGTGTGTTAAGTTGTGTTGAATATGGAGGTTTAATTGAAGTGAGGTGATTAACCTTAGTGGTATATATAGGATTATGATAAGTTATAAAAGTTATTAGATTGGTTAGTTGTGTATAAGGTATAGATGGTTCAAAAGTTTCTTCATTTTATATAGTTGAGATTTATTTATGTACCTATGGGGTATCTCAAAGTTGAGGTTTAATGAGAGATACATGACCTTCAAAATATGATTCACTATCAGTTGATATATTAATTACATGCACATCATATTTTAAGGCATGAATTTTAGCTAATGTCTATTTATAGTGTTGTATATCTAAGTCTCATGATTGAGTTTGCACCATGATATAATTATCATCATATGTGTGGGAAATAGTGCATGTATTTATCTCCCAGAAGAATCAGATACAGATGCACCTAAATCTATAAAATTTTAGGGATAAATTTCTAAAGGATCTTGACATAATTTGGACACACCATACTCATTAAATGTGAAGTCATATTCTATGTAATAATCTTCATGTGCATTATAGGGATGAGGAATTTTAGTGATCTCATCAACTAGAGGGATGTTATGATGACATGGAATCAAATGAGGAAGATAATCCAAAATATTAAGAGGTAACTTATTGGTATTACAAGTGTTTTATAGGTCATTAGGATCATCATTATTATAATTGACAAAAATGACCTATAAATCTAGATTCATGTTAATAAATTTAGGTATAGGTACAATGTAAATGAGTGGAATGGTTGGAATCCAATATTGAGATTTTGGGTTTGCTAGTTAGATACTCCATGGATTAAAATTGGTCTCATGTTTATATCATTTTCAATTATGGATTAATTTAATAAATTGACTATTTTAGGAGGAAACATCCCTCATATGACATGTCCATTGGTGACCTAGGAGTATGTCATAGGATATTGGTAAATCAAAAACCATGATCTTGGTATGTATGGTCTTGGGTCCAATAGTGAGTGAGAGCCAAATATAACCAAGTGTTTTTTGATTTGTTTGTCAAATAATCAACATGTGATCTTTGGTATATCCAAGTTGTTGAATTAACCAAATGGAGGTAACATTAATTCTTGGCCCTTCATCTATTAATAATTTTATAATGAGGGTGGTATTAATTGTAATTTTAATGAAGAGAGGTGGATCATCAACTCAAAAAATAATTTCATCATTAATCATATCTTCTTTAAGAAATTATATGGATGGTTTGAAATAATTAAAAATATCTTTGATAGTATGTACTTCTATAGTGAAGGTTCTTGAGGAGGTTTTTACACCTTAAGGGATAGTGGTTCTCCAATGTCTTGTAATTATTGAATTAAGAATTTATGGCGATATGGATAAGTATTAAATAAATCCATGAGGGATATTATAAAAGGCATTGATTTGATCTCTTCCTATAAATTCCAATGAGATTTATAAGATGAAGAGCCAACATGAGGTTTGGGAGGTACAATGGTTTTTATAAGAATAAGAGAAGTAAATTGAGGTTCTAGTTGTAGGAGTGTGTTCACATGTGTTTATGAAGGTATGGTAGTGGTAGTGGTGTTGTATTTAAGAAGTTGTTATTTATTTGATGGGGTTTTAGTGTTAGTGATAGGATATTTGTGGGTTGGTTTGCATCTATAATTGACTTTAACTGCATTCACATATTGATAATTGATTTAATATTGGTCATAATCAGCATCAATTACACATGTATATTCATTTTAATGTTGTGGGTTGGAAGTATAAAAATATTTTGGATGTTTAGATGATGAAGGTTGGGTAACTTATTTCTATTGAGAGGATTTTACATAATCATGATGGCATATTTTGATCATAGCATCATGGTTGAATGTATCTCCTAACATAAAATAAACAACACATTTAGAGATCCCATGACATGTTTCATGAGAGTGACCCACATCTACATGAAACCATCAAAAGTTGTTAGGACTGTACCATGTAGGTGGATCATTAGTGTAGGTGAAAGGTTTAGAAGGAACTAATAATTGATTCATTTTTTGAACTATTAATGGTGCATGGGAAGCTTTCGGGTCATCCACTTTGGATACTCCTATTTTTATTTAAGGAGGATTATTAGTAATCATATTAGTAGAATTTTAGAAAGATCCCATGATGGATCTAAGGTTGGGATTGAATTGTTTCATAATAAAGTCATGTCTTTTATTTTGATCAAATGATCATTTATAGTTTGGGGAGAAAAAATTTAAAACCTTATATTGAAGGGAAGGTGTTAAGGTAGTTATAAATAGTTTAAATAAGTTATCATCAATCATGTTATGATAGGATTTGTGAGTCAAAGATTTCCATTATTTAATGAAATAATGAGATGATTTAGAAGGGGATTGTTTAGCATTGATAAAATGACTAAGACAATTTTAAGGAAGATCATTGTGTTTAAATTATTTTACTAGAGTATTGACTAGATCCTCAAGTTACCATATGAAGTGTTGAGGGAGTTGATTATAACATTTTAATACATCTCCTATAAATGATTTGACTAGAATTTTGGTGGTATAAAAGGTATTTGTTTGAATCCACTCTTTGTAAAGACTACCAAATTCTTTAATAAAAGATGTGGGGTCTTTAGTCACATCATATTTAATAGTTGGAGAGATATTTCCAATATCAATATAAATAATGAAGTGAGCTAAAGGTTAAAATTTAATATTTTGGAGCATCTTATTATGCATAAGGGGTTGGGGAATGATATTTACTATGGCATCTCTAAGAGGTGGAGGGATAAAATTTTGGTTATTTAGAGGTAGGAGAATATGAGGTTGATTAGCCATGTTTAATAAATTGTGTTACATTTGGATCATTTGAGAAGTGTCAGATGTTTGTAAAATATTAATTTGTTAAACTATTTATGAAATAATTTGAGTGGTGTAAATTGGTGAATTGGGATTATTAGTGCTTAAAGGTGGATTTTTGGTCTTGGTAGGAGGACCATTCCCTAAATTTATATTATGGGATGGGTTTTTGGGTGGACGATTATTAGGTGGTAGGTTGTTAGTGTTTAAAATATTTCCTATAGGGTTATTGGTTAAGATTGTGTTAATTGTCCCTACATTAAAATAAGGTGATTTTGAAAGAGAACTGTATTGAGAAATGTGAAATGGATATGATCCATTAGTCTCATTAGTTGGGTTAATTTGAACCATATTGAAGTCTAAATATGAAGGGTGAGAGAAGGTGCACCATGAGTTAGTATCATTTTGGGTGATGTTGACCAAATTTGACCCAAAGTTAAATTTATTCATCCCCTATAAATTAAAAATTGTCATGGTCTTGTGATGTGTTCATGTCATGATTATATGGTCCTTAGAGTCTTTATATAATCTTGTTAACATTATTTGAGGTTAGTTTAGAGAAGTTAAGGTAAAGTCATGTTGTTGTCATATAGTGGTTTAGGCATGTCATGGAGAGATAAGGAATGGTATAGTTGTGTCATAGGTTATTATGTGTGTATTAAGTTCATTTTATGTCTTAAAAATCTTATCATAACATTTCGTGATGTTTTGAAATGTATAAGGTTCACTTGTAGTCTTGAAAGTGGTAAATATGCACGAAAATGTGATTTTGAATAACCTTTATCTATGTTAAAAGTAAATAAAGAGATAAATATATAAAATAACCATTTAAAAAATCTTGGAGAAATTACATAATTTCCACACCTATCATCATGTCAAAAAAAGGCCAGGTTCTTAAGTTTTAATTCCATCTTCAGGAGTTAAGAAAGTTGTATGGACTTTTGGAAGTCAATTACAAGTGAAAAGAGTTATATAGTAACCTTTAATATTATACAATTCAAAAAAAAATATTGTACTAGATTTTAAATTCTCACAATTGTATAAATCAATTATACCATTCACAAGCTAGTGAAGGCCAAATTCAACTAGATGGTACTTGTCGTACATGTATATTTGGGGGATAATATTTTGTAAAAAGTTTTTCACCCATATATTATTCAAATTTTAATTATTTTTAATTTTATTGGTGTCCTTATATTTATAAAAAATCATTAATAAGCCAAACTACTTTTTGAAGGCTTAAAACCCCATATGTTGAGTTTGGTGTAACTCCAGTGCAAAATGTGAATTCATGGCTGCATAAAACTAGTTTTAATGAGTTATAATATGTATATTTGTGAATAAAACAAATTATTTCATCAATTTATCACATGTGGATGGTCCTATCGCAAGCAAAGTCTCTCTTGTGCATAGTTAGAAGTGACTAGAAAATTTTGTATTTTTCTAATTTATTCAAAAGGTTTGAGGAATTTGATTGATTATTCATGGTCATAAAATATATTATAAATATATTATGTCACTTATAATTATACAAATATTCCATACAAATCTCAACATGGCCACTTCTTCATTCACTTGGTAGATTGTGTCAATGTACTTGCATAGCAGGTGTGTCTATGTGTTTGAATAGTTGAAATATGCATTTAAATGGAGTTTAATAGTTGTGTTTTATTTTTATATTATTATGATGTAATGAAATTAAATGTTATTTTAACACTATCATACATATTCACACTTTTCAAGGCTATTACACAAAGTTATAGTCCTCATGTTTCATAGGCCTATAGGTCTGCAAATTAAAGCAACTATATGATTGAAAATATTCAATGATTGTTATCCAAGCATGAAAAAAGGTGTTTGTATAGTTTTAAAACTGTCATATACATATTAATATATCCAAGGTAGCTAAAGGATAGGAATTTGATGACAAGCAATAAACCTAGTGAGACAGTCACCTACATCTTGTTTGTATGTAAACAGTGAACACAGGGGTTTGAAGATGATTTAAACTTGAAAATCAGCTTTTAATTCATTTATAAATACCTTTATTTATTATTTTGATAATTTTATGTGCCATTACCTATCTCAAAATGGTAATTATAAACATATAATCAAACTACCAAAGATAGTCACCTACAAGAATGTAGGCATGGTCAAGTGAAGTGCAGAGATATGAAGTTATTTGAGATTACTATATGGAGTTGGTAATGTAGAAATAAATACCAATAAATAAGTTTTGATGCATTTTAATGTATCATAGGTGTCCTTAATGTTAAAATAATACTTCTCATTTTAGAATTCTAGGAATTTAGAGTATGAGTAGTAGGTTTTGGCAACTTATGTTGTGAAATAATGGTAGACTCAAAAAATTTATATTAATTTTTGGTTGGGAGTATCATGACTCAAAGTTAATTGATTTATATTTTTAAGTTGATTAAAGGCTAAAATATTCTAATTGTTGTTGGGGAAGATGTTCAGAATGGGCATATGTGGATTGATATTTGCGATAGAGTAGGCCATTTATCCCTAGGGTTGTATTTGATCATTGATGATCACTAATTCAAAATAAGTCCTAGATAATGAATTTATATCTAAAATATATATTTGAAAGAATACAAATGTCATGGGATCTATTGCATCTTTGTATATTTCTAGAGCTAAAATCTCATCAGGTTTATAAGGTTATATGTTCCTATTATACATTTTTTGGAATTTGGCATTAAAGGACCTTATGGGATCACTTGAATCCATTTTGATGGTGGTGAAATGATGGTATATGACACATCTACTATCAATTTTACCAAATTGATCTATGAAAACATTAGTGAAACCATCTTAGCTAGTGATATAATTACCATGAAAATTGAGAAACCATTTATATACAACATCTTTAAAAGTACAAGGGAAAAAAATTTCATGTTACATATCCATGTACAAAATTTATCACCCTTAAAGTAGATTTAAAATATTTAAAGTGATCTTTATCACTTAATATACCAGTTGGACTAAATGTTGGCAAGTATTTTTTAAGATTATGTGGGAGATCATGTACCACACCTGGCACGTTGATTGAAGAGTCTTCCAACCAAGCCATACCTAGATGAAGGTTGAAATTAGGGGTACCTTGAAGTGGTGAGGTTGGTAAATATTTGGAATGTCTATATCTACCTTTATCTTACCTAGTTATTTTATGGACTTTAAGATCAAGAAAAATTTCCTTTGTCTTTGAATGTGATCTTGTATGAATCCTTGGCAATTCTAGTTAGAAGATTGAAAATCCTATTTGAAATATGATGTGTCAAGTTAATATTTATAAAAGAAAAAGATTAAACCTACATATTAAGATAATTTTTTAAATATTTTTATAAAGAATAGTAAAGGACTTTAACCTTTGACTAAGCTAGCTCAAATATGTGTCTAATTATGCAAATATGATCAATCTTTATAATTTTAAGCCCAAACAAACTTATAGCTATAAAAATTATACCAATATTTAGTCAAAAAAATATATTATAACCTCAAATACTATATATTTTCAAATCTTAAGCCATATTTACAAAAACTAAGCATCAAACTTCAAAGAACCTTGATATTTGTCTAAAAGAAGCACAAAGATGTGTCACAGACCACAAAAATTAATGATATTTACTCTTCTAAGTAGATAATTATGAAAAAGTGCAAAGATACCATCAATATTAGATCAAAACACACTAAGATTAGCAAATTTTCAACCAATTCACAAATAGGCCCTCTTTCTAGGTCTAGGAAGACTTTTTTATGCCTCTGAATATATCACATGTGTCCTTAGTGTTCAAAGAAGACATATCATTTTAGAATTCTGGGAATTTAGAGGATGAGTATCATGTTTTGACAATTTATGTTACCTATGGTAAAATAAAGATAGAGGAATTTTTAATTGTTCCACAAAATTTATATTAATTTATGGTTGGGAGCCACCATGGACCAAATCTTTGCAAAATGGTATCTATGTTAATACTAGTGAATTATGATCAAAGCTTAAACTACAGACTAGTATAAATGCATAATTATAATTAAGTCTAAACTAAAGTGATATGGTTAAAAAAAGAAGCAAAAGAGAAAGGTAAGGTAGAAAGAGAATAAGTGATTATTGATCTTAGCCCCAAACATTATGACAAAGTTTCAATTACAACTAAATATGCATTTAACCAATATATAGTGAAAAATAGCATAAGCTCAAATATCACTACACACCAAGAAAATATTGAAGGATGATATAAAGAATTATAAGTAAGAATTTAATTTAATTTAAATATTTGATATCACACTCAAATATCATTAACACATCTGAATATAGAACAAATGAAATGAATCAATTTCAAGATCCTTCAACTAATCTAGCATAAGCACAAATTATCAACCTTGTAATCAAAAATGAAACTCAAAATTCATCTAAACTATTCAAATTTCAGATTTAAGACTAGAAATTGAGAGAAAAGCAAGTAACAATTGAGAAAAACAAATTTGGACAATCCTTTTAGAAATCCTTGATTGTACTAACTGCTCAAAGTATATAAATTTTTCTCAAATTTCTCCCCCTTTACAAGATGGTAGTACTACATTTTATAAGAGGACAAGGCATTATACCATTTAGTTATAAGATATAAATGTACAAAAAATAAGGATAACTGTCCTTTTTTATAAATTTATAGAATACACTTGCTTTTCTAAACTAACTGACCTAGAGGCAACACATTAACAAATTAACATGTGCCTTTACAAAAGAATATTCTATTTAAAAATATTATAAATTAATTTACAAAATAGAATATCATTTAAATAATTTGTAGGCCTATTGTTGAAGGGCTCCCCTATTTCTCTTTTAGAAGATCCAAAGTTCTTTGATGTTTTTATTTGTCTAGCTCCCAATCTACAACTGGGTTTAGGAGACAGACATCCTCTTCATTAGCAAGCTCACTCAATTCCCTATCATTCTTAATCATGGCCTCTTTGATTATTTATCCAACATAAATATCATGGCTAAGATCCTAATTTGTCTTCTCTAAATTGGCCCTGACTATTATTTCTTATTTCCTACATCACCAATGTGGCCTTATGTTTAAACTCATCATCTTTTATGATGCCTAAGATAGTGGGTTGTGTAGGGTTAGTTGGCATGGTTCCAAGGAGTTTTTTAATTCTTCCTACTAGATCCTCATCATCATTTAGGATTCTCTCTAGTTATTTGGACCATGCACTTAAACCTTGGACCTTCTCAATAATAATTCCTAAAATTGCATTCAAATATCCTAAACTTACTATTTTGAAACCAAGAATCTACCTTCCAACCTGAATGTTGATCATCCCTATAATTTTATCCCTTGAAGTTTTCAATTGGGTTATTAAACCCTTGGAAACTATATTCTACTATGATAATGCACTTTTCCTTAGATTCATTACTTTGAAGGCCTCAAACATATTGTATAAGGATTCAGCTAGAAATTTGATCATTGCCTTAGGCACTGATAAGATAACATATGCCTTCAAATCCTCATTTTCTTTCTCTAGGTTAGATATTATTTATTTCATCCCTTGATTACAGCTCTAAACTAAGAAAATTGAGCCTTAGATAAGCTTTCAATATGCTCTTCATGGATGGGTAGTTCACCAATATGTTATCTCCCAATTGGAGTTAAGCCTGCAAATGGCTCAACCTTTTGAAATGTCAACTTTTCAGTCCCCACCATGGCTTTTATTTTTGTTAATCCCTCTAGTCTAGCTATCTTTGGATTTAATTTCACATTAGTAAATGATTCAATATATTTTTGAGGTTCAAGAGCATCCATTTGGGTACTACTTGATGCTCATGGAACATCCATCTTCTTGCTTTTTTACCCTTTAGTGATTACTATTCTTCTTTCTTCCTCTTCCTTCATTAAATCCATTATCCATGGATTGATATCATCATTTACATCAATTTTAACAATTTTGGTCAAGGCCCAAGAGTGAGATAAAGTGGGAATATTATGCATTTTTTCATAGATGAACTAATCAAGGATGATTGGTTCATGAATAGGGTATTCCTTGTTGAATAAGTTGATTTCACTTGTAGGATGAGTGAAAGTCAACTTTGACCTCTTTGATCCAACTAGGACCAAGGCTAATTCTACCTTTCTTTTTTTGGGGGGTGCTACTGGAACTAAATCCAAATCAACCTCTTTTATTTTGTCTTTCTTGGCCTCTTCAACTTGAGCTTGAGATTCTTTAGCTTACACTTGCTCTTCATCAGGGCCATATGCTTTAGTAAGGACCTTGAGGGCATCCTCCACTATTTAATTTGTCTCTAAGGCAATCATATCTAGGTACTCAATGGGAGATGCTAGTATTTATGGTAGGTCTAAGGATGAGGGTATTTCACCAAGCCTCTCTTCCAACTTCTCCTTCCCATGACCTTATGTGATCTATGTTTGGGGTTGTGGAACTTCTATATGTGGTTGTTATTGAGGTGGCCTAGAATATCTAGGTAGAAAATGGTATTAAAGAGGTGTCATTTACCATATATCCCTTGGTGTATTTTCATTAATAGTCAGTCTATGTTCAAGTCTAACATTATGTTTATTTAACCTAACCAATACTTATTCAAAATTTCTAGCCTTAATGTGTAAAGGATAATAAAGACCAGGTTGATGCACATGAAATGGATTGGGTAGTTGTTTGGTCTTCAAATTATTTCCTACCCTATCATAAGGATCCTAATGCCTCATAAAAACTATTTGAAAACCAAAATAATCTATGTATTTGGCAATAATATTCACATGTTTCCAATCTTTAAAAATATTTCTCCCAATTATTAAAGGAAAGGGATGAAGGAGGCCCTTACTTTTATCCTTAAAAACTCCATCAACACCATGAACAAGTTGACATGAAATTTATTTCTCTACTAATTTTTTGGGAACATAGACAAGCAACTTATAAGGTTGAGTTAGAATCCCTTCAATTCTGATCATAATACAATCTAGATATAACTAAATGTTTCCCATTAGTTCCACATACTTATTTATTAGAGGGATTACCTTGGGCATTAGGATCCATGCTATGTATTCTAATAAAGTAGAATAGAAACAATAAAAAATGAACTAAATGTTGTGTCTATATTTGAAGATATGTATATTTGAATAATGGTGGGAGATTGTTAATCTACCCTTAGGTGACCAATTTTTGACGTGAGGGATCTTGGTGGAGGATAACAAGGCATCCAACAAATAATACATCATAAATAATTGGTTGTTAGTCTTCTTCTTGATCATAATAAATTCTCTCCCTAAGTGGATGATGATCATATCTCCAAGTTGGAGAGTGTGCCCTTTCTCTACCATGAAGTAGACATAGGATACCCAAGTCTTATTGATAAATGTGGTTGAATGGGCCCTAGATATTATATTTAATAAGGTCATAATTAACCTAATTACTTTTTTAAATTGGAAAATTGGGATATTTCCAGAAGGGTCTCAGATCACATGGTTCCCTTAGTGTAACTATGGCCTAAGGATGGTGTCAAGATCATTCTTTCCAGTCCATTATTTAATGGTGGGAAGGTCCATATGGGGTTTCAAAAGTTTATAATACCTCTCAAAATATAGTGGGGAAATGTATGAAACTCTCCTAGAGATGTCATCATGAATGATGTAGTCATTTTCAATTATACAATCCATAAAAATAGGAGCCAAGATGTCAATGCAATGGAGTACCTCTAGTTTAGTGGTAGCATTATGGACACTGGTCATTTGAATTGTAATCAAGTCATAGTACCTCTTACTGACTATGGTAATCCTTTGTTCTTCTTTAGTGATGGATTGCATCTCCTTAATGGTTCAAAAGATCTTCAACCAATTTTTGTTTCTAGTGTTCAAGGTCACAATGTCCAGGTTAGTATCTTTGAAAACCCTTCCCTCATTGTCTGAAGATAAATATAATTCCATCTCATGCATCAATTATTGCCTCCAAGTTGCCATGGCTTCCACACTTAAAAATTACTCTCAATTAGATTATAAATGGTCTCTGGGTTAGTTTTTAAATGATAAAATCACAATTGAACTTATCTAGATTTGTTGTGATCAATTCAAGTTCACTTAGGGCCTTTTATGCAAGTTTTAAGGCTTTAAAGCTTTAATGGCAGTAGTTTATTCAGATCGAGGCTTATATGTGCCCCATATTTTATTTTGACCTTTGCCTTTATACATTCTCATTTATCACACACAAAATCTCATATTTTATCACTTTTTGCTTGAGTGGTGATTATTTGGCATTTATCTATCACTTTTTGTAGCATTTTCATAAATGCCTCTAAGCACTAGCCATTATTTTTTGAAATCTACCCTTTGGATTCATGTCATTAGATCAAGATCCAAGGATCAGCATGGGGAATTGATTTTGATCTAGTCCCTCACTTATCATTGGTTCCTTTTGGTACTAATCTCCATGGTTGTGCCACTTGGCACCTCCATATGATTTTTGAGCTTTGGCACCTTTGTCAGTTGCATATTGAATGTGCATCCACCACGTGTTGAGCCTATGGGATCTTGGAGCTTCGTTGAAAAGTCATTAGTGATTTCATGCCATTGGATCATCCTTCATGATGAAGCATGAGTTGTATCCTGCAAGATGCATGAGATTTAATCATAATAATTATTTAGGTGTGTGCATAAGTTTAAATACCTTATGCTAAGGTTCATTTTGTGTTTATTAAACATGAAATAAACCTTAAGCTAAAGTGTTTATGCCTATGTTTTTTGGGATTTTTACAAAAAGGGGACCATGGACAAATATTTTAATTCAAGGATTATGTTGTATATAATTAAAAAAATTCATACTTTGGGCTAAAATTCTTATGTTAAGCTCTTAGAACATGCCCAAAAGGGTTAATGTGATATAAGGACCAAATGCTAGATTTTGACCTAGGGCTTTATTGTATTAATAAACATGATAAAATATTTAGTTAAAAACATTTGAGATAATTTTTATGTCACAGGGACCCCTTTAAAATAAGACTTAGTATTAGTCTCTAGCCTAAGTTTCATGGCATTCAAACAAATGCAATGGAGACCTTATGATATAGACTTAGACTAAATTTATTTTTGCATATATTTAGACTATGAGATCATTTCATTATTTGTAGTTTAAATATCTCAAGTGTTTAAACATCATCTAAGGGGTCCCATTAGTTTGTAATGTAATTTATGAGTTTTTTAACAACATATTTGAGGATATCATATTCTTGAGCAAAACAATCCATTAACTTAAATTTTATGGCCTCACAAATGTCAAATACATCCTTGTATATGTCAAATGATAGTTGCACAAATGTCAAATTTAAGCTTGTGAAGTTCTTAGTTTTTATGTGATTAAAGTTGAAGGTCACATAAACATCAAATACATCCTTGAAGACATTAAATGATGGTCATGTGAATGTCAAATTTAAGCTCATAAAATTCTTATATCCTAATATAGGAGTGCAACATCGGAATCCGTAGGGCTTATCAAGATCTTGGATTCAATTCATTACATCCAATTAGAATCTATGATGAAGTGAGAGCCATATAATTGTAATCCTAGCAGTTGCACACCATTGGTTCATTTAATATGAGGGACCATTTGCTTTTAGACTTCAAATGTAGGAATGCCACATGGTGACTCCATGGAGATTCTTGGGCCTTTGAATTTCAAATTTTATCTTCACTCCATTTGATCTTCAGTCTATGATGAAACACAAACCATTGATCATGATCCAAATGCTTGAACATGATTGGTTGAAAGGATTAAGTGCTTATTTCTATTGTGTTTTCTTCTCATCATCTAATTAAAAGATATGATGAATCATAAACCATTAAATACTACAATAAGTAAGGTATTTAAGTTAGGGATTGAGGTGAAAGTAAAAACATAGGCTAAAGTGTTAAGTCTAAGGTCTCATTTGTGTTAATAAATTTGAACATGGCCTTAGAATTAAAACATTAAGGTAAATAGATAATAATAAAGGGACCTTACTATGAATATAAAAGTACCCTACAAGTATAAAATTTAACTTGATTAGAAATATAATGAACAAAAGGTAAAAATAAAGGGGACTAAGCATAATTTTTAGGCTAAGGATTGGTTGTGTTAAAAAACATGACCAAGCCTTAACATCAAAATTAAGCTTAAGTCCAAAATAAATTAAAAATACTCCCACCAAATGTTCCCACCAAATAAAAATTTAAACTAAGGGTTTATGCTAGGTTTTTTTTAATGAAAATTTTTAGACATGAATTGAGATTCAAATTTTCACAAACCAAAGGCTAGTGATAACTTTAAATAGAGTCAATCTGTAAATTCTATGCATGATCCATTCAGAAAGGATTCAGAAAGGGATCCATGAACCTATAAATATAATACATCAAGATCAATTATTAGAAACATTAGGTATGCCAAAAGCAAGACCATAAATTAGTAAACCTACTTCTATCAAAGTGGATGATCTTCAAACTCTAATAATGATCAAAACATGCCATGGTTTTAGGGTTAAGGTTTAAAGTATCTCAAGGGTCCAAATTTTCAAAAATGGGGGTATGTTGACCTAAATAATAGGTTTGTACACTATAATATTTCATAGTGTAGAGAGAAAATGCCTACTCAAGTTACACACTCAGGGCTTCTAGACAAATACCTATAACTTGCTAAGAGAAAATTGGCTTAGATAGTGATGTAGGAGAAGTTTGAAGTTTAAAGATAGTAAGAGATAATTAATATGTCAAAAAAAAATCAAAAACATGAATAAATTCTAGGTATTGGCTTTGGATACCTAAGAAACTATGAAATACTAATACATAGTCAACTATCTAAAAACATCACCTATAACCAGTCAGTTGAGAGTTTATCTTGAGCAACAGTGCTAATGTTGATGAAACAAAAAGTTTAAGATTTGGGATAAGATATCCAATATATAAATAATATTTTATGATTTTTAGTAAATTTTCATGATTGGAATAAGGATTCATAAAACATCAAGGTGGTATACCAATCCTAGTCTTAATATCCACATAGTCACCTATAGGTATTTTAGGTGGCTAAGGACTCTCTCAAAACCTAATATAGTGGTGTGTGAATATTTTAAGGATAGAGAAGATATTTAATTGATAAATACATTGAGGTAAAATATATTATAATTAGGGATTTTGAATAAAAAGTAACAAACAAGGGTCATAGTCCATAAAGCACCATGCACAATCCTTGATTAACAGCAAAGCTACCTACCTAGACAAAAAATAGAGTGCTAATTTGATTGGTAGAATAATTTGGAGAGTTGAGGAGATTATAAGTGACTAAAAAACATCATATAACCTTCAAATTAACTTTATTATAATAAAATATACAAACTCTACCTACTCAGTCAAGACATGACACAAGCTTTCTTGCTCATAGAGAGAGCTTATTTGGATAAGTTTAAGAGACTAAGGAAGCTTTGAGGGAATAAAGGATATCTAAAAAAAAATTCATGATTATTAATAATTAACCAATATCCCTTAGGTATAATCAACAAAGAATGGAATCAAAAACTGACCTAACACAAACGTAGTCATAACATAGTCCTACATTTCCAAAGAATCTTGTTGTTTGAGAGATAGTAATTGATATTAAAAACATTTGAGGGAGATTATAATTTTTGAATATTGATTAAAGGTGAGAATATATCTCATAAAAAACTTAGGTACAAACAATATTGATGGAAACTTAACATACCATGTTCATACCATGCACAATCCTACATGCATACACAGGCCTATATAAGCAATCTTGAAGAGATGATGGCTAGTTAGAGTTAAGATTGAATTAGAGTCCCTAAATAGGTGGTCAAGCTTATATAAAATATTTAATGGATCTCTAAACATATAATAGTAAGATAAATAGTTGAATATAGTCTATTAAGGTATGATAGGTAGGTTGACATAGAAAACCTATCCCTGAGATAGTGAGATGGTTAGAGAGTTTTGTGAATAATATGGTTAGATAACCATTAAAAAAGGTTGTGGGAAAAATTGAATACCTAATTTAGGTCATTTTAACTCAAACCAAACTCAGGAGAAGCTATTACAGATTGCAATCTTGCATATACCTCATACAATGCTACTACCAACCCTAGAGGCTAGTTTATCTTGCTTGGTAAAAAACAAAGGTACTACATGGGACCTTGAGATCCTAGGGTAAGTTAAATACCCTATTTAAATTTTATTTTTTTGAATTGGTAGGATTATTCATGCTTCCATCTTTATGAATCATCCTTAAGACTATGAGGCACTTTTAGGCTACCTAGGAAGGCTAAACCAAGTTGATGAGAGAGAAACAAAGTTCTATGACTCTATATGGATATAAAAACTTCCAAATGACCAATAAAATTTTTAATAATCCCATTCCATTGGATTTTACTTATAGGTATAGGTTCGTAAAGAATAGGCCCTAAAAGACTAAGTTTTATTATTTGGGAGGTTTGTATAGTGATTCAAAACTTTAAAATTCGTATGGATAATGTGGAGGATGTTTTATAATTGAATAAAACACTTATTTTGGGTTTATAACGTTTGGGGAGATTGTATAACTATTTTTAGTGTCTTGGTAGGGAGGCCTAATTGAAGCCTAATTAGGAGAGAGGAGATGAAACAAAGACATCTCCACTTACTCTAAGAGCATGAAATTAAATCTATAGCTACAAATATATAATGGGTATTGGAATATGCCATTATATTCTCAAAACCATCTATAAAACTCTCTACACAAGGAGGTTTCTATGATTTTAGGGCTATAAGGAATGAGTCCTAATTGAGGCTTTTGGTAGAGAATGACTTATTGGGGCTAGTTTGAGGCCTAAAATCGATTTTTTTAGGTATAATATGAGTTAAATATTCCATTCATGAATTTTGGATGAGATAATGAATAAGAATCCAAGTTTTGACACTTATGTGCAAAATAGGCCTAATGAAATTACAAGTCCTCTAGACACCTTGGAAGAGAAAGAGGTGATGTGTCAAAGAGAACTTGATGGTGTTAATTTAGAGGTGTTAACATCAGAGGAAATAGGTAAGATAAACTAATTTTACCATCAACAAGGCCACTTGTCCTTCAACATGTCAAGGGAAATGGTAGTTTTCAAGAGATAGTCAAGGTGTTAAGCAAGAATTTCAACTCCCACACCACTAAGAGAGTTAGATCATATTTAGATGAGATACACATGGCATATTGGACATATTTAGGTATTTACCTAACTCTTATCTTTTTTTTAACTCACATTGACACTTGTATACTCTCTCTCTCTCTCTCTCTCTCTCTCTCTCTCTCTCTCTCTCTCTCTCTCTCTCTCTCTCTCTCTCTCTCTCTCTCTCTCTCTCCTCTCTCTCTCTCTCTCTTCTTAATTTTTATATATATTAAGCCTTTTTGACAAGTTTTAATTATATTCTACCTAAGTATGGAAAAATCCTACTCATTTTCATTCTTTGAGTAATAAATAACAATATACTTTACCTTCTCCATGGATTGTTTAATGTATATGTTAGACTAGTTGATCTTGCTAAGTGATAGATTATCTTCCTTGGCATGTTGTCCTTGTTTTCATTCATATTTTAGTTTTTAAAGTATATTTTAGGTCTCTTAAATTATTATAATGAGGTGCTCATGAGTTTTAGTGAGCTATCTCTCCACTAGTTTCATTTTATGACCTTGTGTTTAGTCCTCCTAGCTCAATATGCCTCACAAACCTCCATGATAAATATTAATACAATAGGTAGATTTGGATTAGTGTCATGTGAAAATTAGGATTTTTTTTGAATTATAATTTTAATTGGTTGGAAGTGGTCAGGTTATAATTGGTGCATCACAAAATAAAGATAGGTTTACTCTATGTTCTCTTTCCCCCTTCTCATCTAAATGAGCTAGTAGTATAGGTGATGAGAATTTAAGACAAGTATATGGAGCTATCACTTAAATATATAGGTTTACCCATAATATAGGTAACCCATAGGCCAATGGGTAATCCCATGTTCCACTCAATTTGGAGAAGGATTGAACTACATCTCCAAGGGTGTAAAATTAAGTGACAAAAGGTAACAAAGGTAGGTAGGAAAGATTAACCCATGTATTATCTAAATGTATTAATTTTGTCCAAAAACATTATAATAAGCTATTTCATGATGTTTGGAATGAATATCTAAGACCATAGGGAAGAAGTAAAAAAAGGAGCAAATTCAGCTAGATATAAAACTAAATAAGCTAAGTAAGATTTTAGGATGAAGAACTAAATCAGCCCAATGGTATAGGGTCAACCAATTTGATAGATTTTGGAATAAAAACTAACAAAAAATCCAAGAAATGACATAGTCAAGTAGGTCAACTATGTTCCATGGGTAAATACTGAAGACCAACCTATTATAGACTAGGTTCGACAAAATGAATGTGTTTTGTGAAAAGCAAAATAGACAATACTATGAGATAATGGGTTAGATAGAATGACTATGTTCTATGAAAAGGAAAATAGACCAGTCTATGAGAGATTGGGTCAGATATAATGTCTATGTCATGTAGAAGGAAAAACTATAACAAACACAATCAAGTGTGTTTACTCTATTCTGAGGGTAAAGATAGGTTTTGGTAGTTATGAATTTGGACAATCTAGTGTTTTAGATTATGGTAAAAGTAGGTTTTGAAGGGACCCTGAAACCCTATTAAAATAAACACACATGCAACTAGGTCAAACTAGTTGATCTAATTGCAACACACAACACAAACCTTATACCAATGATGGCAAGTATAAGTTTTGCAATACAACATAGAACAAACAAAGAGCAAGAAAAAAAATAGAAATGCTAATCCATGTAGTCTTTCATAAATATTTTAAATTGTAATTTTATAAATAAATTTTATAGGGTTTTTATATTTATAAAGGAAATATAAAGGTAGGCTAAAGATGTTTTTAGTTTGTTAAGTCTAAAAGGGATATGTATTGGTGATGGTACTAGCTTGGTGTTGGGGCCTACCCCCTCACTTCACAATCCTATAATGATAAGGGTGTCTGTTGATTTTTTAGTATATACAATTAACCACACATTTATACTCAAATATAAAATTGAGTTAAATTTCCCCTTAGTGATAAAATCCAAGTAGGTAGACCTTGGGTAGAATTGTTTAATTATTTTCGATATTGGGTGGTTTAGAAGTGTGTGCAAAAAATAAGTAGTTTGACTAAATTGATAAATTAAACCTTCCTATTTACTATATGTGTGTTGATTTAATAAATGAAGCAACAAAATGAAATTGTAATTAATATAAATATGATTTAATTCCTTTGCCTAAAGAGTACAGGGTCAATTCAGTTGATTGAGTATACAAACAATACATAACAAAATTGACTAGGTCAATTCTATCTATTAAAGCAAAGTCCAAAGAAACACAATTAAATGTTTAGACTGAGACTCCTAGGAAATAAGTAGCTATAAAACTAAGTCAATATATTTGACTTATTTTACTATAGGGTTAAAGTTTTATAGACTAAAAACTATGAAAAATAGGACCAAAATGAAGTAAATAAATGATTGAGTTAGTGAGAATGAACCTGATGATTTTAATGATTTTGAATTTTATTATTTTTCTATTATGTCATCCAAATGAATATTTTTAACCTAATAATAGAGTTTATTTATTAAAATGAGTCTAAAACCTATATGTAAAGAAGAGAATTGGGTTGACCAAATCGATCCAATTCCCTGTAGTTGAAGATGACCCACACAAATCCAAATAGATTCCATCAGATTGATTGTGTTAAACCTATACATAAAATATTAAATTGAGTTGATATATTTGATCTAGTGATTTAAAAATTAAAAAAATTATAAATGATGATAAATGAAAGCATCAAAGAAAACCTGTAAGATTTAGTTTACATTAGAACCACTAGAATGTATACAAGGGAAAGTATAGTTGATCTACAAATCAATACTAGCTTGGAGAAGATAAATCAACATAGCCCTTTCGCTTGCTGGTACATTTAGATAATTGGGTTAATGACCAATATAGATAATATATATCTAGCCAAGGGATATCTTACCACACAATATCACTAGAGAGGGTTCTGAAGCCTCTAGTTGAGCAATACCACACAATAACCCTAGCTAGGTCCTATGTTTTCCAATAAAGTAACAACAATGTAAGTTAAATCTAATCTAGTGCTCATAAAATCTTGTGGCACAAATGTTGGATAATAAACATAAAAGTAAACATGAAAATAATAACTCTACTCAAGTCAATGTTGAGGTAATACTAGGTTTGGAGAGAGAGGTGCATTTAAAATCCATTACTTATACTACTTCTATCTATAAAATAAAGGAATAAGAGTTAAGAATACTTACCTTAAAGATGAACCCATCAAGGCTAAATATCTCCCTTAGCCAATGGTGGTTTGAAATAGGTTGTTGTGGTTCATAAGGATCATAAACATAGGTTAAATCTAGCCTATAAGACTTATACTATGCATCCAAGACATTTCCACAAAACAAAATTCTTATCTCCAAGCGTAAACCCTAAGCAATGACTCCCCAAGTATAATGGTGGAAGAGTATATTTTAAAGAAGTGAAAATTAATAATTATACCAATTTATCTTTGAAATTTAGTGAAGTAAATGTTTATATATCCATAGCTAACCCTAAACCCTTCAGAATTTTTAGTTGACATAATCGACAATTGACCTAGTCATTTAATAAATATAGTAGTTAGGTCCTAGACTAAGTTGGCTAGGCTTAATTAGTCTTGTAACATGTTTAATTCCTAGAATAGGGTTAGTCCATTAAATTATTTTTAGAAGATTATAAAAATAGGTTATATATTATGTAGGGGATATTTGAGGTAGTGAATTTCTTGGAGGAGCATGTAAGGGAGGTGTTCAAGATTAGGGAAACATATAGGAGGGACTTATGTTAGGTTTAAGTGGTGTTATAGGGAAACAAATATCAAAGCACTAATGGTTTGCCCACCGCTTTCCTAGTACACCCTTTAAGGCATGCACTCAAAGATATTGAGATAAAATATAAATAATTTATAAATTTTTAAAATATTGTGTGTATATAATGTATGTCTTTCTATAAAAATCCTCAAATTTATGTTTCACATTGGTTTACCCAACATCTAATGTTATTTAAATGAAAATTTGGTATTTATTAAAACCCCTATGGCTTTTTGGATTAAACTAAAGTCAAGTCTTTGTTATGTCCTAATAAGAACAAAATGCTTTTATACTTGGAATATTTTTATTACCCTAACTAATTTTTTTCATATTTAGACTTTTATTAAGGTTTTTAGAGTCTCAATCTCTTAGATTCTTAGTCTTTTAGAGTCCTATTTGGCATTTCATCAAGATTTGTTGGTAAATAGGTGAGTGTTTGAATTGATTATGTGGCTTCCATTTTTATTTAGTATTTTTTCTATAAATTTTTATAGAAATAATGATCAAATGAGAAAGTGTCATGTGGACCCCATTGTCAAAGATGTTAGTCTCTCAGACCTATCAGATCTTGAGAGAGCTCGAAAGAATAAATAAGCACCACATGAATCCTAATATCATATTTTTTAGTCTCCCTAACTTGTCAAATATGTTAGAGCTTAGGAGAGTTTGAAAAAATGAAAAATCATCACATGGATCCCATTGTTAGAGTTATTAGTTTCTAAAACTTATTAGAGATGTCAAAAACTAGGAGAGATTGATTGAATGAGAAAACACCATGTGTACCTCATTATCAGATTTTTTAGTCTCTTAGACCTATAAAATATGGTAAAGTCTAGGAAATCTTGAATGAATTAAGAAGCACCATGTGGATCTTGATATTAAAGCTTCCAATCTCCCAAACCTGGTAGAGATGTCAGATCCAAAGAGATCTCAACTTACCATACCACACCACATGTCCCCTCTATAAAAAATAAAATAATTTGATAAAAACATCTTGAGATGATTAAAAAGAGGTATAGTTATATTTAAAATGCTAATGTACAAATTCTATGTGTCACCTCACTCCTCTAGTTAACATTTCCTACTCTCAAACATGCAAAGGTGAAGTATTAGGTTGTTTTTAGGTGGTATATATTATAGGTAGGGTCAATTAGTGATGGAAACATGACACATAATAAAGTATACCCAATATTCCATAGGGGAAATATGATCATGTGCTTACTAAAATCTCTATATTAACTATATGGGAAACTAGGCCCTAGTTAGACCATTCAAAACATCATTTTATAGTATCCAAATCAAGTAGGTATCATGTATTCAAAATCTATGATTGACTACCTTAAATATCTCATTTGCCTACCCTTAGCAAGTTGTAGACTAGCTGGTAGAACAAGAGATTGACTATCAACTAGTTGAAGAAATATTTTGTCACTAAATTAGTCACTACAAAAAGGATTTCCCAAACTTCACCATAACCATAAGGCATCATGTATACTAGAGTCTACCCTATTATAGAATATGGCTATAAGTAGGGATTACTATGCTTTGGGTTGGGTAGAACACAAATATTATGACCCTCATGGCATCATCAAGGCCCATGTGGGGAGGTATCAATATTTTATAAACATAAATTATTTTTACTATCCCATTTAGGAAGATGAAAACCATTTTAACCCTGTAGATGACAAGGAGGTGATCACCCAAATTGAGGCCAAAAAAATAAGGGAAATTAGGTTTAGCTAGGGTCATTCACCCAAGGTGGCCCTACCTCCTCTACATCAATTGAGGCCAAGGAAGATATTAAAGTAACTCCTAAAATTTTAAGGAGGATATTACAAAGATTCATATCCCCTTATCCTCCTTGATCTTCTCCTCCATGTACTTTTCCTCCATGACCCTCTAATCTACCTCCAATGTCTATCATGGTTTTAGTTACTCAAGCATCGACTATGAAAACATTATGGTTTGATATCATTAGCATCTTAGAGGTGATCCCAAAACATGACCAATGAAATACTTCCCTAGAGATCCCTTCCCCTATTCCCATCATTCCCTAATAATATAGTAGAGTAACCTCTAATTTCACATTCCTACAACATCCCACTCAGGTGGTGCCTCCCCTCTTTCCTATTTAATACCATTTATATTTCACCCAAGTGACTCTAGATTCAGATATGAATAATATCCTCACATCCAAATTTCCATCTACTCAAACCATTCTATTTGTAAGGATCTCAACAACACCTATGTTGGTTCTTCCATAGGTTTGGCCACATCTAAGTGTTCTTTCTTCAATAGGCCCAAATACATCCCCAATAAGAAGTTCACCTATGTGCATAGTTAAATTTTCCCCAATAATGTTAACAAAATTTACAATCTCTTAATAGATTCTTTAGTTATCCCTTGCTACCTCTTCAACTACAACTCCTTACACTACATAAGTTAAAGTTGATCTAGGCAATAGGCATAGGAAGAAGAAAAAGGTAACTCTTGTTCTTTAACCCCATATCTTTCCTAAGACTCCCTTTTATATTATTTTGGGTGCCCAAGGATTTTGATTTAATTATCCAATTTCCTCCTTCCTACTTAATTCCTCTCTCCCTATTGTCATTGCCCCATAGGTCAATTTGAAGTAGAGCTAGTGGCAAGCTTAGTGTTCTCATGAGATTCCCATTTCATCATACCTCCTTATGGCCCTTAGTTTCTTCCTCCATTTATCTCATCCTTCATTCCCTTTGATTCATCCATTCTTATTCTACCTAGGGATCCACCTATCACCTCCATCTCTACCACCCCACCAACACCCCCCTCTATCCTAGGAGTAGCTACAGTGTTGTAAGAAATTGAGATGATTGTATAAGGTAATATAGAAGTGTATTAGAATTTTTATAAGACACCATAGGAAATGAGGATGATCCTCACATATAAATTCATTAAAAGAGGATACCTTGTATTATAATAAACTCAAAAAAACATATTCTCACTCACCAATGTAATAAAATCTATAGGAGAAGAGAGACTAGCTGAGGATCTAGTTGGTCCATGCATGATATGTCATATAAGCTCATGGACTACATATAGGAGTAGGTTTTTATGCTTAAATCATAGGTATAAAAGACATTCCCTATAAAATTGATTGGGAAGGTCAAGGAGGCCCTCATCCAACTCTTCCAAACCCTTAGTGAGGTAGTTAAAGCATTTGCCCAAAGTAAATAACATCTCCATAGGTCTCATGTGTACTTAGAAAATATTTCTCTCATGGAAAAGTAAAAAAAACTAGTCACAGTTATCCATAAAGGAATGTTCCTAAATATGAAACTCATGCCTACCTTAGACCTAAACCTTTATCAAACCTATGTTAGGATTATGAGGACCTCAATTGAATAATGGGTGGCCTTAGAGCAAATAGTTGTAGGACCTATGGAAGAGAGAAATGAAAATATTTTGACCTATTCTAGGGAGGTCTATGTCACTATGTTATTCTACTTGGATAGCACCCTACTAGATAGAGGCAAGTTTGAAGTTCATTTCAATCAGTTCAACTAGGTCATGAATATAAATATGGCAAAGGCTAATGGAACTAGAGCCAAGGTAGTACTATAACTCTCAACTTAGTCTAATTCAAACATCAACTATGCCTTAGAAGTGAAAGTGTCCTTGGAGGCTACCTTTCAAGTACATCAATGAATATTGACCCAATCATAGGTAATATTTTAGGAGCCACCTAAAAACTTGGCCAATCTAGATTAAGAGTTTGACCTAGTGGTAGCCATGTTTGTGGCCAAAGAGGCACATCCCAAATAGTTGCGATGTGTATCTTCTCCATCTCATCATCAAATCAATTGTGTGCGGCCCTTTAGGGTATATTTTGGGAGAGTGTGGAATATTTTGTTCATTTTAAATCTTGGTAGTTTTAATAACCTTGAGTGGACATCATGCCTAGGTATGGGAATCTCACACTAATTTAAGGTGAGCCACTCTATATATTATAAAATACAATCCATTTTAATTTTTGATAACTTTTGTAAATAAGCTCTATTAAATATTTAATACAACACTTTTATTTATGTTAACTTGGTTCTTTACTCATAGAATGTGGTCCATTGTTTTTATGTTCTAAGTGGATATTTATACTAGAGAAAATATTACATTCTTATTTTATGGAGATGAATATGGTAGTTAAATTATGCATTTACTAGTATAACCCCTTGAATATTATTTCTAGTCTCTTTTCAACAAATTATGATCTATGTAGTTTTAGTTATAAATTGTTTCAAAATCTTTGTGTGTCAATTAATTCAAATATTTTGAGTATTGCATTCTATGAAGGACATTGAAGTAAAGTATTCATATTCGCATCACTTTAAATCTTACCCATTAAGTGGATAAATTTTGTGTAAATGTTGAACCAATAACATAGTGGTATAACTATGACTTGGTATATTTAAGTTCTCAAACACTAACATTCTCTAAATTAGAAACCCCCCCTTTTATGCCTTACCTTGCAATCCTTTTTATGTTTATTTTTGGAAGTAAAACACTCTACCCTATTTTATAAATTCAATAAATCTTGGAATAGATACAATATTAAGGGTTTATTTTGTTGGTAATGAATTATAATTGTAACCACACATACATTAGGCATTTGGTGGTAACAACTACTGCTCTCCAAGTAGGATGAGGTTAAACTACTCAATCCTTATACTAAACCAACAATAGTCCTAAAATTAATGAGGGGATATATTTATTCCAGGCATTTTATCCCACTTCACCCTCTAAACACTAAATATCATGATTACCTTTGAATGTAAGGATAATGGGCTTAACAACAACTAGGGCAAGAATGAGTTAAAATATTCATTTATTTAGTCTTGTCACCTTTCCTTCACACTCTCCCCATTGTTGTGTGTTTAAAAAACACATAAAAATAAATAAATATTGAGATAAAACCCTAATAAATAAGTTTTAACCCACTAGTTTACCCTTCAATAATATGGAGATTACTCCTTGAATCACCATATCTAGGTATTTCTAAGGTAGAATGATTGTTTCACCCTTAAAATTCCATAGGAGAGTTTAGTTTGGTGGAAATAGACCCAAGCCCATAGATTTTACAACTAGATCATCTTCCCAATCTCCCCCAAATATACAACCTCCACTGGATTCTCCAATATCCTAGTTAACTAAGTTAATTGTAAAAATTCTTTGAGTCATCCATGACCTTCCCTAGAACCTAAGAAGGTACCTTCCACATTTCACACCTGGTGTAGGTTAGACTACAAAAGAACATGTAAGGTATTATAAAACCACCCTAAAGATTATAAATGTGGAGCATAAATATTTATCCTATAGGCTATTTCCATTAACTTTGATGGTTTTAGCTTATGACTGGTTCCTTAATCTCCTTGAGAACTCCATTTTAGGATGGGAACCATTTAACAACACCTTTATAGCTTAGTTCAAGAAATTTATCAACCATAGCATCCTATACCAATAGTTTACTTATATCAAGAGGGAAATAAATGAACCCATTATAAATTTTAACACTAGGTTTCATGTAATGTATAGATGGGTCATTGTTATCTATCAATTAAATGCATAACTAGCTATTGAAATGTATAATAATGCCTTGAACCCTTGGATAAACATGTTCCTAAGGTGATACCCCCTCATAATATACCTACCCTTAGAATATACATAGGCCATAAAGGTTGAAAAATAATTGAAAAATCAAGGTAAAATGATGTCTCCTATTCCTAATGATCTACTAAACATGTCATCCTTGAACCTCATCCCTTATACAAATAAGAACTTGCCCCTATTTTAGCCATTGCCTATAACTAATGAGATTCCTTTTAGATATTCTTCCCATAGTCAAAACTTGCATTTTATTAACTTAATGAATAATGAAATGGTTCCATAATTATAGTATCAAGTAATGTTGGTATCTATAAAAAATGTTCAAACCATACCCTAATATTCAACAAAAAATGAATTAGATGCCATCCAACAGATGGTATAAAATATAAGTAATGAATTCCTTGGCTTGAAAAGGTATATGGGAAGTTATAATGATAAAATTTTAAATAATAATTTTACTTAAAAAAGACAAAACATAAACTATAGTTAGCACCATAGTTAGTTAAAACCTTCCCCAAATAAGTTGCCTAAAATTAACCTTTGTATTATTACCCTTCCAAATTCATTCCATGTGCATAACACATATCAACATAGAGATATTTATTTCATAGAGTTTTTTACTAGATTACACATCTTCCAGATAGAAATGGAAGAATATGAAGTGGTTTTAAACTAGCTATAATCATCCACATGGGTCGGCACTCTATTACTACCATGGTATTAGAAACATGGAGTTTCCTAGTTACAAAGCAATTGAACCAAATGAAAGTATTAGTGAGGCACATGAATTTTAATAATTCCAAAGGATAAAATGTGCCTTTAGGAATAGGTCACATCAACATCTCCTTACCACATATACACTTCCCAATAATGGTGCAACCCCACTAGATTATAATTCTAGAAATGACCCACCACCTCCAAGACCTCATGAACTAAAAGTCTTGGTGAAGATCAACTAGTTCAAAATAAGGTAGGTTATAATATAATAGAGGACATGAATAAGATTAAAGTGAATATCAATCTTCATAAACTTGCTCAAATCACTAAGCAATGTGATATTCTATTGAAATACCTGATCAAAAATCCAACTAATTAAACTTGAATGAAGAAAAAGGATTATGACACTAAATTAATTATTCAAAATAATATGTTTGAGTTTCCTCATTTTCTTTCAACCATTAGATTATTTGGGAATAATCTACATAATTTTTTGGTAGACTTAGGATTTATAACCAATGTTATCCCTACAATCATTTGTGAAAAATAGGTTTAGTTACCATCAAATCGGATAAAGTTATAGTCCATCTTGACAATTTTGAGGTTAAGGTAGTTAGATAGATTATACAAATATGTATTAATCTATATTAATATCCTTAAATACAATAACTCATATACATTCAGGTTGTGTAGATTTGTAAAGCCTATGAGATGTTTCTTACTTGGGATTGGTAAAAATACTTGAATGGATATATGGCTATGGATTCCTCCCATATTTGGTTTCCTTAGAGAGGTGTATCCAATTATATTAGAGTGGAAAAGGAACCCTAGATGAATCATATGATAACCAAGTACAATATATCTAATGAAAAAGTGAACCTAATATCTGTTGACTTTGGTATTTATAAATGAGCGTGAAACCTACTAAAGACAAAGCTAGCAATGAACTTAAATAACTAGGATTGTGGTCCCTATACATTGATAGGGATGATTTAAAACAATATAGTGTAAAAAGTGTTATACTAATAAACCCAAAAATAAATAGATAACAAGCTTCATATAGGTTGTAGTTCCCCTACACTAGCAACCTAACAGAATACAAAGCATTAATCGTTAGGTTATAATTTGATTTGAAGTAAAAGGATAAAGAGATAAGAGTGTTTAGTGACTCTAAGTTGGTTGTAAACTAAGTTAAGAGTATATTTTAGTGTAAAATGTCATTCCTCAAGAAGTAAACACATAAGGCACATGACCTAATAGAAATTTTTGATTCATTAAACATTATCCCTATTGCCCATGAAGAAAATTTGGATGTTGACTCATTAACATCCTCAATTGCAATCTTAATTCCTTGGATGATACTAAGATGCAATAATTCACGATTGAATTGGTCCCTTGCCCCTGTGTTCCTAATAACATCATGATTTTTTAGGTATTTTAATATGACCAACACATCATCCGATTCCTTAATAGTTTTGGGGCATTTGAATCTAAAATAATATATGAAGAGGAAAGGGATAGTTATAAGGTTGAAATTGATAAGGATATAATCATAAATATCTAAGTAAAAAAAATACTAAATCCAAATATTTATATGGAGAAGGAATTCAACACATTCATCCATAAACCCTCAATTAATAAACTCATAATTTGTAGGTCAAGAGTCTTAAACCCTTAACCTAGGGTCGTTGGAGAGAACCTAAATTATAAACATAGGTCTAAACTAGATAGATAAGTAGATGTAACAACTTTGAATGTTTATGTTGAGTTATAAATACATAATTTATTGGGATTACCGTTACCTCAAAATATTTTACCTAAGTGTGATCACTCATACCATTCCCTTAATCTAAATCAAAGACCATTTTAGAAGAAACAATGACTTGTAAATCCAAACATTGAACCTTCAGTACATAAATATGTTCAAAAGATCCTATTTGTTAAAATAATATTCCTAGTTCACCATTCCACTTGGGTGTTAAACTTAGTTCCTATCCATAAGAATAATGGTGAGATTAGGCTATGCATATACTTATAAAACCTAAATAGAGCTTCAAATAAGGATAATTACTCATTACCATCCCTTGATGAAATGATCCAAATGGTTAATAGATACTAGATAATTTACTTTTTGGATAAATTATTAGGATATAATCAGGTTTTAGGTATTTTTATGATGAACCAAAATCACATTCTCCATAAAGTGGAGCACATTTGCCTACAAATGAATTCCATTTGGATTGATTAATGTTAGATCAAATTTTCAAAGAGTGATGGATTTTGCGTTTGAAGGTATAATTATTAAATGTATAGTAATATACATGGATGATTTAATTATGTTTTTTAAATGTATATGGGATCATATCCACTATTTTCAAAATATATTTTAAATGTGTAGAAGGTATGACATTTCCATGAACCCTAAAAAGGGTATTTTTTTATGTCAGCAAAGGTAAGATTCTTGGTCATATCATCACAAATCAAGGTATTGATATCAATTCATAAATATATGATGTAATTTATAAATTAGCTCAACATAATATCAAAAAAGTGCTAAAATCCTTATTTTTCAATTTTTTTCATAAGTTGATTCTATTGTTAAGCTCCTTAATGCCATATTGAAATAGGATTCTAAGATGGAGTGGGATGTTGAGCCAAAGAAATAATTTTAGTAATAAATGATGTAATCATTCAATAACCTATGTTTATTATTCTATACCATTCTAATGATTTATAAATTTAACCTTTTGCCTCCAAATGTGACATTGTTGCTTGTCTCACACAAAGACTAGTTGGAGAACAACACCCTATTGATTTTAAGAACACTAATATAAATGATGAATAAATAATGTAATCCACTTTGGAAAAACACATGTATGCATTAGTAAATTACATAAACTACATTTTTAGGAATAAACTTTATATAATCTTGTCAAACTTGACTATTAATCAAATATTGGGTCAGAATGAACTAGGCAAGTGCATAGGTAGATGGATGACCAAGTTATAATAATATGACTTAGAAATAAAAACTAAAAAGATAGTTATAGGACATGCTCTTACCCATATAATAACTAATATTGATCCAAGGATCATTGTACACCAATTAGACTAGGATCTAATACTGCATTAGGATTGGTATACCCTAATTGTCCATTACCTACTCTAAAAGAACCAACCTCCTAGACTCAATAAAACATATAAGAGATCCCTAAGATTGAAGGAAACTTAATTCATGATAAATAAAGGATTTATCTTTGAAAAAATTCATGAAGGCATCTATCTTAGATGCCCATTAGAAACTAGGCACTAGCCATCTTACAATGAATACTATGGCACATAAAATACTGTGAGTGGGTTATTATTGTCCAAAATTATTCAAATATATCCATGCACATGTTAGGACATTCCATCAATATCATACATTTAAAAAAATATAAACCCATGATGCAATGTCATTACAACCGTTTATAGTAATGACACCATTTACCCAATGAGGACTAGATTTCATAGGGATTGTCAACCCTAACTCCTTAGCATGCCATAATATTTTTCTTAAATCCAAATATTATTTCACAATATGGACCAAATAAGTGGTGGAAAATAAAATCATTGGTAATGAAGTGATCAAATTTGTAGAAAATAATGTGACCACTCAGTTTTGGGCCCCTATCTCATTAGTCTTTGATAATATGCTCACATTTTAATTCCTATATTTAAATAAATTATAATATTGAAATGATATTAATTTGAGGTTATTTTAAAATTAAAATCCAAATGCGAATGGATTTTAATAATCCACTAATAAAAAAATGATTGACAATATCAATAAATCTATAGAAAAGAAGCCCTAAGAGTGACATTCATTGTTGAAATTCTCTCTATAGGCTGACCACATTAGGCATAATGATGCACTCAAAATCTCAAAATTTATAATATTATATGGATTATATCCATTTATTCCAATCATACTCATTTTTCCTACCCATAATTTTATGTAATACTACATACGACATGATGATATAGTGAATTCTTGATTCTTAGACATTATCTAGTTAGAAGAAGTTTGGGATGAAGCCTTAATAAAATTCAGCATTGATGCCCTAATTTTTATAGATATGGGTGTTATAAATTATATACAAACACTAGAATTGATATATTAATTTGAATATTTGCATGCTAGAATAACATATTTTATTTTATTTTTCTCAAGTTTATTAAAATTTAAAGTAGCACCCTGCTTCACAGATTTTCTTTAAGCATAACCTTTGCTAATATCATGACATTAATATTTGAAATGTATATCGATCAAAATAACTAATCTTATGGTGGTAAAAATCCATGTATGGAATTCACATGACATTTTTGTATATGTGAAATTGAGTATGGATGCAAAAAATAGTATAAATTTTAATCTCTTTTATTATATAACCCTTTATGCACATTATCTATTCTTAAGTTCTAGAATAAATTTTAGAGACTTAAATTACATGCTAAAATTTTTCACCTCCTACGTACCCATGTAGATATTCTAAAATATGCCTTTCTTATGTTTGGACACTTATTTTGTAGTTATAGAGTACAAAATGACAACTATAAATTAAATCTAAATTTTTATAGAGAATTATACTTTCATAATGGTAAACAAGCAATTAGTATTTCCCCTTATAATAATTGAAAATACATTATAGTCAAATGACTTAAGAATTTATAATATCAAATATTATTTTTGGTAGAGATTTGATAAAGTTTAACATAATACAATCACTCATTATCAATTCCATTAACTAATGATTAAAACATATAAATATTTTTACTTCTTTATTCAAGGATTTAAACTTCATCTTGAATCCAATAAATCATTCAAATTATCCCTATTATCTCTCCATATCATAATATCTATCTTAACACCTATATGTTAAAAACTCACTCACAAAAGTATAATGTTGTTGTTGTTGTTATTATTATTATTATTATTAGTAGTAGTAGTAGTAGTATTATTATTTCACACACAAATATTTTATTACTTATGTAAATGATCACTAATTAAATAAATTCACAACACAAACACTTATATAATTTAATGCTATCAAATTTTTATTAACTCCTATTGTATGCCAACTATTAGTTAAAAAAGTCAAAAATACAAAATTTTGGAAGTGACATCATTTTACATTGTTTTTTTAGCTCATGGCAGGGTTTCTACCATGTTTACTCTTCCCTTATACATTCTTCAGGATTGTGTTTCCCTTTATTTTATCCACTTCATTTCCTTGAATTTATCCTTTATGAGTTGTTAGGAATGACACTTTACTCAAATTTATTTCTTTCACTATAATACTTTCATATAAAATCCATCTAGCTATGTGTCTATCCTTGTCATTATTCACATCTCATATCACATTCATATAAGTTTTCATTATATTTTTCATCACTTAGTACATCCCCATCCAAAACTAAATCCTATGCTTTGTCTACCAATATATTAAATATCAATGTGAATTTAAAGAGTGGGGTTTTGTGTGAATAGGTGTTTGAGTATAAAAAACATTAAACTCATAAATCTATTTAGATTTGTTGTTGTAATGGTCACCAAGGTAAAAATAAGCCTTCAAGATTAATAGTATTGTGCATGCTTAAATCTATCTTATCCTATCAAATATGATATTTCATTGAGAGAGAGAGGTTATTAAAAATGTGTGGCAATTATTACCTAGAAATTTATACATTTACATAAATATCCTAAGAAAATACCTTGCTTGACTTGATTGAATATAATTATGAGCTAGTGCATATTATTAAATTTTCAATGCACAACTATTGCACCAAAGGCTAACCTATCAAATATAGAGTGATGAAAGAAATTGATCTAAATATTATTACATGGCTCAAGTATGTTAAACATTATACATATTGAGCTAGAGTCTATTGAAACTCCTAGGGAATACTTCATCATCTAATATGTACAACTTTCATACACAATTTTATAAGATGTCATAGATGATGTAGCACATATCCAAAAAATGTGAAGCTTTCCTATATCCTTTAATTAATAGGAGTCATAGATTAAATTAAGGGCTCATTTAACCCATATCTTTCCCTTTATGTGTTAGTCATGATAATACTTTTGTTAAGTTTGTCTCAGTTATTTGGATCTATTAAGAAAACACACATCTTTCATCTAGTTACATCAAGTCTTATAACCATGCATCCATTGACTCATTATCATCGAGGTGATGATACACTTTATTTATTCAATTCAAAAATCAGCCATTGTAATAAAAATTCTCTATTGGAGATATTTATTTATTAAATCAATCAGTAAAAAAAACTCCATCGAAATCAATTTTATACAATTTTATCTTTTTCAATTCACAATTGATACCAATTTTTTTTCTATGTCCCTATATTAAAAATTATGTAAAATACTATGTAGACATCAATTTTATTCCATAATAATCAACATATTAAAACAAAACTATAAATAAAATATGCATGTTATGAATCAATCTAAATCCACATCACTACATATCCATGTGTTATATAATCATGCAAATCGTTCCATTTCTATGAATTTATCTTAAATAGAAAAAAGTAATTAAAACATTCCACACTCATTTCACATAATTTTCATCAAATTATAAATTATAATGAAAAACTCATATATGGGTCAACCAAATCAACAATCTGACCTATCCATACCATGCTTTGTTTACAAATCTCCATATGTATTCATTGCTGGTACAGATGGAAAACAAAATAAAGATTTTCATACACAATTATTATTATCAAACAACTAAATTAATATAATAAATAATATATATATTATATTCTATCTCTATTCATTTCACAAACTTTGATAAACTAAAACACCCTTTTTAAATCTTTTATTTATAAACCATTCTACCACATATCAATAATTAACTTGCAGATTGACTTACCACAAGTATGGTTTAAATTTCATGTAATGGAATGAATGATGAGTTGAATTGTAGTAAAGATAATTATTTATTCCATGCAATAATGGATCACCACGACACTCAACTTGTTATCCCAAAAACTAATTAATATATTATAATATCAACCTTCCAATCGATTTACCCAAGATACAATAACTAAATTATTTTATTTTATTAATAAAGTGGGTACTACAAATCAAAAATTCAAAAATTAAAATAAATCCTTATATGTCATCACTTGGCTCTACAATCTAATGCATTCTTTTGACTTTCTGTAATCACACCTAAAATGTATACAGATAATGTACTTCTATAGGATATTTTATTTAATTAACAAATATCTTCAACATACTAAATTTTCTTACAAATAAATCTTCCACCATTTATTTTTTTCTCTTGCGAGCTACTTCCCAAATAAAAAATCTAATCAAACATAGTTATCCCTTTTCTCAGAATAATGAATTATCTTGTTATTATAACAACTTTTATTTTAGCCTAAATCTACCAATGAAGATAAGCATTGACATACTAGTTTAATGATTCAAAAAATCACTCCTAACTAACATTTACAAACTCAATTGTTACTTCTACAAACAATTTAAATGTTTAATAATTAAATTTTTAAATTTGAATGGGAAAAGGCTTCCCCATCATGCTTTGTGGCATGATGCACCTACATCAAACTACCCACCTAAAAAAATTTCATGAGCTTCTACTCATGATTCTTATTTAATGTTCTAGTATTTCTTTAGTGGTCTTTGTTCTTCATTGAACCATCATGTGTCCTCTTGGATCCCATGTTCCATATGTTGACAACAAATCTATTTCACCTTCAATGGACTGAAAGTGACTTTTATTGAATTTTTTATTCTCTTTTATCAGTTTTTGAATACTATCATTATCCTTCATTGTACCTACATAGAAAACAAACATGTCAATAAAAATAATTTCTTCTTTTTCCTTTGGAATTTGAAGACTACCTAGTTACTCTACAAATATTCCATTTAGTGCATCAATATGCACTCCTTATTATTTCTTCCTTTTCTCTATTCTCATTTTCTTGGATAATAACCAACCCATTGCTATCATCCAATCTAAAATCTTCTTCATTTTCTTTCAAGACAACTTCCTTTCCTTTCTCTATCTTTTGTTCTCCTAAAAATTTTGTGATCACATTGCCTTTTGTTAGTGCCAAAAATTGCACTAAAGCAATTGGTACCTTATTATTTGAAATACCTAAGTCTAGCCCAAGCCAAGTATCAATGTCTAAGTCATTATCCCAATTATTGTTTCAAAGTGTTCTTTTGAAAAGGTCAAGTTCATGTTTAAGAGGCTAGGTTATTTAACTTGGTCTTTACTTAGGATATTTAAATCCTTTGATCACTTTACATCATATATTTTCTTATGTTAATTTGGTATGTTATTGGTATAAAGTACTTAGAGTCTTTTAGAAATAGTGTTCATGTAAATTATTCTAAGGCCATATTCTTTTAGGCCTTTTGTCTACACAAAATTCCCAAAGGGCCATTTCCTTCAAGCATTTTTTCCACAAAAAAAGTCCAAAGGTCTATTCCATTATTTTGAGTAAATTGTAATGAGTTATTTATTTTGGCCAAAATGTTTACAAAAAGTCCAAAGGATTATTCTTTCAGGCATTTTGTCTACACAAAAGTTTGAAGGATTATTCCTTCGGGCATTTTGTCTACACAAAAACCCTGAAGGGTCAATTCCTTTGGGCATTTTTCCCTTGTAAAATTTTTGAAGGACAGTTACATAAGGGTCATTTTAACTTTTCAAAATCTTTTAAGGATCAATTATTTTGGGTTTTTTTCCCTTTCAAAATTCTCAAAGGGCACCTTCAAAAAGTCTAAAAGGAACTTTTAAGAGATCTAAAGGACCATTCCAAACGGCCAAAGGGAAATTTTATAGGGAAAGTGCCCTTAACAAAACTTCTGAAGGGTATGTTCAAAATCCTAAAGGGCACTTTTAGAAAAGTTATTGTAGAGTAGAAGTCTTATTTCCTTCAGACATTTTTCCTATGTAAAATGTTTGAAAGAATTGCATTTCTTCAGGAAAAGTACCAAGTTCAATTTCTATAGGGAAATTTTTTTAGACAAATTGTTTGAAATAATTGTCCTGACAAATATAAAAGAAGTTAAGTCCTAATTCCTTTGGAAAAAGTGAAAAAAACCAATTTATTTAGGGAAATTATTTCAAAAAAAAAAATCTAAGACAATTATTTTGATGGCAAAAATAAAAAGGCCAATTTTTTTTGGGCATCTTACCCATGTAAAAGTTCTAACAAATCTCAATTATTGTGAAGAAAGTGTGAATTCAAAATACTTTATGTAAATCATCTCAAGAATTTTGTTCGAGATAATTATCCTAATATAATTCCTCAAAGAATTATTGTAGTATAATTTTTCCAAATAAAATCCCAAAGTAGAAGTGTCAAATATAATAAGAATTCCAAAGAAAAAGAACCCACTAACCAAGTTACCATGGAAAAAATTCCCCAGAGAAATTTCCAAATTGAAAATATGATGGTCTCATGGACATATTTTGATAGGCATGAGATGTCAACTTTAAGCCATGGAAAGTAGACATTGGGATTCAAATGTTATAGGATGGTTGTACGATTATCAATTTTAGACCTTATGAAGTGGATGTTTGTTTTCAAACGGAGGAAGATCCAATGATAGACATTTTCATAGAGTAGGATGATTTAATAGTGCATGATCAAAGCTAAAGATTCAAAGGAAAATAAGATACTCATAAGGGTACTAAGTGGTACATCCTTAGGGCTAAGAATAAATGATAACCAATAATGCTCCACCCCTCAGATCATAATCTGATGGAGTGCATTTACTCACCCTAGCTATATCTGACAATGCGTATCCAGTGTTAAAAAGTAAAGGACCTTATGATAAAATTAAAAAATGATAAGTAGCATAGTTCTATGCCAAAAATTAGAACTCAAATATGTCATGCAAGATGTATGGATCATGTTTGCTCAGGCAATGATGATCCGATAGTGCAATCTGAGGTGGACTTTTTAAAGGGGTCAAATTGCATGAGAAAGTGATAAATATCCATATTATAACCAATAAATTTACTTAGTCACTCTTAGGCCTTAAAAATTCCCAATTGGATCTGATTTGGCATGCCATATGTTGATATGTGGCAAGATTTGGTCTAAAAACTTAAACTTGATAGTTATTTTCTAGTTAGGCAATGAGTTAAAACACAAAACAAGGTCTATGAACCACTATAGAGTGAATATTTCCAATCACAATCATGGATCATTTTATATTTCATGTCACAATTGAATCATTCTCAAACCATAATTATAAGAATAGGTTGTTCTATGGCATGCACAAAAAAGAAAGGTAGCTATCCAGGAGGTTCCAGCAATGCCTGCAACCATTCACCAGCATCTTCAAATAGTTGCACATGGTAACAAAGTTTGTTCATCCTTTTCCATAAAAATTCTCCTTCTAGGTAGGTGTAAAGGAGCATATTTAGGTAGTTCTATATAATAACAAAGTTTGTTTGGCTCCTCAAATGATTTTCTCTCTCTAGCTATGCACGTAAATGGTCAAAAGCATCTCCTTGTGGTTTCTAGTCCTCATCATTCATTATAGAGTTAGTTTTAATAATGATTATTTTCTTGAAAGTGAATAAGGATCTCAGGTGTGGCAAAAGGAAATTCTAGTTGGAAGTATCTTGGTAGACTTGACTGTTTGTTCTGCAATTTTACAAATTGCAACCCATAGTTCTAAATTCAAAAATGAATAAATAGAAGGCTTGTCTTCTATTCTAGAGGTTGGTTGGCCATTTTTTTGGTCATTATGATTGTCTATGTCTTCCTTATTATAGGCTCTTCCACATTTTGGGATCATTTTTATGTGTGTTTTGTCTCTCTTACTAAGGTGGTTACAAATGTACTACCATAATCAAGCTCTAAGAGCATCTCTATATGTCTCCCTTGTCCAATATGGAACAAATCCATCATGCTTATCCCCATGGAAACATTTTGAAATGTTGATGTATGTAATATTTTATTTCAAAGTTAATGAAAATGTTCATGGTTCTATGTTATTTCATATTGATGAAGTACAACAATGTGTTTTACAAATTATGTTGATTGGATATTTGGGCTTGTATTCTTTATTGGTTATCATTTTGAGCATAGATCTAGATTGTAAACCCTCTCCAAATTAGTCTATGATATATTAATGAATAAATTGTTAGGGAACCCTATATTTATGGAATTTATAGGGGAAAATATTTGAGATTCTAGTTTCAGTATATGTTCTAGGGTTTTAGGATCATTTGGGTATTTGTATTTCATTGGCACCAATAAGTGAAAATAGCTGACATAGTATCCTCTTATTTATCATCTTGCACCACATGAGTACTCCCTTGATTGGATGATGGATGATTAGAACACTCATATGATATATGTCCATATTCTTCACATTTAAAATATCTACCAATAAAACCACTACTTTTACCTCTATCAAAAGGTCTCTTACCTCTAAATACTTGACCACCTCTTTGAATTGGTTCTTGTGTTTGCAGAATTATTTATTCATTATGCATCTATAGCTAATTTCTTCCACTTGACTATCCACTAGACTGTCATTTGCCCCTTACACACTAGATATGCTTTTTGACACTTTTTCTTCAGCCTTTAGATCAAGTTGATAGACATCTTCCACTGATCTAGGTGCTAAAAGATTAATTTCATCTTATATTTTATATCTCAGTCCATTGAGATACCTAGCCACCTTTTCTACATCCTCTTCAATATGCCCTGCTTTGATTATTAGCTTGTAAAAATATTTAGTGTACTCTACTAATTTTTATTTTTGATTTAAATTTTGAAATTTTCTAAATAAATCAATTTAATAATCCTTTGGAATAAATTTAACTTTGAATTTTACCACCATTTTGTCACATCTTTTGATTTTAGGCTTGCCCTTTTTTCTTCTTTCCTCTTGCACTATGTCCCACTAGAGGGATGCATTAATATTCAGTCTAGTCATAACAAACTTAACCTTATTTTCCTAAACAACATTTTCATAATAAAAGTATTTATCTAATTCACTTACCCAATCAATGAGATCTTTAATATTGAGGCTACCTTCATACATTGGAACATCTATTTTGTACTTACTACTAGCTCCCATCATTACTTTAACCCACCTTTCTTTTAGAGTCTCTTCTTCCATCACCAACTCATCTTCTTCTTATTCTATATCACTGACATCTCCCATATCATCTCCTCTTTTTTGGGATAATTATAAATTGTAAAATATGGTTCTTAGGTTCCATACCTCTTCCAATAGTACAACTTGACCAACTTGACCTAATTACCTCCTTCCTCTACCTCATTCTCTCATTACCATTTTTTTCTTTATTTATTCTCTCAATTTTCCTTAGTTCATTTGATTGCACACAATATATAGTGATCTGATAGCATAATTGATGCACTTTCATTATTTAATTATAAAATCAACTACTATCATAAAAATTCTCTATTGGAGCTATTAATTTATCAAATCAATAAATAAAAAAAACTCCATTGAAATCAATTTTATACAATTTTATCTTTTTTAATTCAAATTTGATACCAAAATTTTTGTGTATGTCCCTCTATTAAAAATGACGTTGAATACTATGTAGACATAAATTTTATTTCCATTAATACTCAATAGATTAAAAAAAACTTTAAATAAAAACTACATATTATAAATCAATCTAAATCCACATCACCATGTATCCATATGTTATATAGTCATGAAAATCATTCCATTTCTATGAATTTATCTTGAATTTAAAAATTAATTAAAACATTCCACAGTCATTTCACATTAATTTTCATTGAATTATAAATTATAATGAAAATCTCATATATGAGTTGACCAAATCAGCAATCTAACTTATCTATGCAATGCTTTGTTCACAAATATCCATATCTATTCATTGCTTGTCTAGATGGAAAAAAATAAATAAATCTTTTCATACCCAATTCTTATTCTTGAATAATTGAATGAATATGATATATAATAGATATATTATATTATATCTATATTCATTTCATGAACTCTACTAAATTGAAACACCCTTCTTTAATTCTTTTATTTCTAAACTGTTTTACCACATATCAATAATTAACTTGCAGATCGACTTACCAAAAGTATGACACAATTTGCATGTAATGGAATAAATGGTGAGTTGAACTACAGTAAAGGGAAATCTTTATTCCATGTAAGAATGGATCACTACCACACTCAACTTGTTAACCCAAAGACTAATTAATATATTATAATATCAACATTCCAATCAATTTATCCAAGATATAATAAATAAACAATTTTATTTTATTTATAAATTGGGTGCTAAAAATCAAAAATTCAAGAATTAAAATAATTCCTTGTATGGTATCACCTAGCTACTATACTCTGGGTCATTCTTTTGACTTTCTTTAATCACACCTAAAACTTATACAAATAACATACTTCCATAGGATATTTTATTTAAATTAACAAATAACTCCAACATACTAAATTTTTGTATAAAGCAATCTTCCACCATTTATTTTTTTCTCTCATAGGCTACTACCTAAATAAAAATCCCAATCTAACATATTTGTCCCTTTTCTTAGAATAATGAATTATTTGGTTATTATAAAAACTTTTACTTTTAGCTCAAAGCAATCAGTGAAGATAAGAATTGACATACCACTTCAATTCTTTGAGAAATCACTCCTAATTAACATTTATAAAATATATTTTTACTTCTATAAACAAGCTAAATGTTCAAGAATTAAATTTTTAAATTTGAATGGGAAAAAGCTTCCCCATCATGCTCTATGGCATGATACACCTTCATCATGTGACCTACCCAAAAAATGAATAGATATGGAACTGAGATCTCTATTGGTATCATAACCTCTACCCAAACTAATAATTGAAATGGACTGGACTTATTCAAGATTTGTAAGTGTTCCAATAGGCCCATAAAAGTGATGAAACATGGTAATTAAAATCCTTATGCCTAAAATCATAGATGTTGGTGAGATAATGTCCAAATATATTGTTTAATTATTTTGTAATCCCAATCACATTTGGATGGTATAGTTTTATTTCATGGTGCATGATCATGAACTCAAATAATAAAATGCACACTATTTCATTTATGGAGTGAGTTACTTAGTCATTGGTAAATTTTAGTGGGAATCAAACTGACTAATTATGTTTTCCCATAATAATCACACCATTTTAGTTACAATATAGTTTCTAGTTGATGTAGGTTTAACCCACCTAGTTAAGTACTCAGTTGTTATTATAATGTAGAATGCATTGGTCTTATGTCCAGATGGTGAGGTAGGGAGATTTATGACCTATTTTTTAAAATTTTATTATACAATAATTGGAATTAGTGATATCTCATTTTGCTGATTTATCTTCTTGGTCCTTCAACACGCATTGCATTTTTGTGTATATTTATTAGCATCCTCAAACATGGTAGGATATTAGAGGCTAAATAGAAATGTATTTTGGATGGTGGATCAGCCAATGAAATGGCCCCCAATTATACCTTCATTACCATATTTTAGTATTATTTTATTCTCATGTTACAAGAAGCATCTATGCATAATTTCATTGCACCCAATCATGTATAGATAACTACAAATAAGTTGATAATGGTGACATGAATACCTAGTTGTTTCCTTTCTTTAGTAGAGAAATTTATAAGTGTAATGCCAAAGGCGAGGAATGAAAAATTCTCAAACAAGTATTTTTGGATGCATTTAACTTTATAAAGTTTATCATTTGACATATCATATTCAATATGGCATCTGTCCTCATCAAATTTAAGGTGTGAAAAGTAGTCTAGGCTAGATTTTACTTACTAGCTTTATGATCACTAAAAATTAGAACTCTTGAAACAAGAAAATCCATCAGTGGACATGTTCATGGATAATTGGATTATTTACTAAGTAATTTAAATATTCATGATCTATGAAGTACACTAAAGGAGTATATAATAAGTACTATTATAACTTATATACTGTATATACCATTTTAAGTGCCTTGCACTCAATATTAATGTATTTTTACTTGACAGGTGTTAGCTTCCCTATCACTAATCATATATGATGGTTAATTTTACTCTCACTTGATTGAGATAAAATGGTACCAATATTTTTGTTTAAATCATCAAAGTACACATGGAATGGAGTTTTTTATTATTTAAACTATTTTTTTGTGTTGAATAGTTTCTTCTTTAGTGTCTCAAACTACCTCTTCTTGTACCTCACCCCATATGAAATGACCATATTACATAGGAGATATTCCATTGGTGTGAAAATTTTGGAATAATGATGAATGAACTTCTAGTAATAACTAGTATCCCTAAGAATGTGTGTACTTCATACTAAGTGGTGGGTGTCTCTAACTAAATAATAATGGTAACCTTGGTAGTTATAATAAGGAGAGTATATTTATAAATATAATGGCCAAGTAGTATGATAAAATGTTTCAAAAAATAATCATTTATTTAGGTTGAGAGATATAAATTTAGTAATATTTATCCAACATAAGTATCAGGTTCTCACGATGATCCTTCACCATCCCATAGATTATCCAATCATCTAGATAAACTTTAAGAAAAAGATGAACGAATTATTTTTAGGTCATTATGATAATGTGTGAGAAGATAAAATTTGTATTATTTAGCCCAAAAGGCATTATATTGTAATCAAATACCCCCACTTGATTATGAAGGTATTTTTGGGTTTGTCCTCTTCCTCAATCTACACTTGGTGTTAGCTTAAGAATCCATTATTGAAAGTGTATACCTTAAAACTAGGTAATTCCTTAAGAATGTATTCAATGAAGGGGTTAGGAAATGTGTCAATGATTCATATTGCATTGAGGATTTGGTAGTACACATATATGAAAATGGGCCCATCCTTATTTATGTTGATGAAAATTAGAATCACCCACTCATACTCATCAACTAGATAGATCACGTCAGTGGCTAACATGTTGTCAATCTTTGCCTTTACCCTAAAACATAAGGTAGGGTACATATTGTATGGTAGATTATTCATGGTCCATGTGTATTAAACCTAGTTGATATTAGTTTTTATTAATGAAGGGTACACTCTATTTATTTCTAGCCTCTAAGGAAAATATCTTTTAACTCTTAGAGTAGCTCTATGATGCATGCCAACTTTATATCAGACCAATAATCTCTAATGGTGGTGCTATTGGGTTACTTCTTGGAGCTAGTGTTTAGCTTGGCCATATTTAATGGTTTTAAGTATCACTTATGTCAATCATCCTTCATTTCTATTTAATATCTCTCTCACTAAGAAGTTTTTACTGATTTTCTTGAGGTTCTTACGCCACATTGTGCATAAGCTTGTGCTTCCCCATATAGACATCCAATTTTGATTCATATAAACTACATAATCATCTTAAATATAGTTTATTTTTACATCACATTCAAAAAATAACTTAGGTAGGCTGAGTCCCTTCTCATTTCATACCTGACCCATTCTTCCTTGAAAGCTTCATATTCTATGATGGTATGATGAACACATTGAATTGTCTCAACTAGTATCAAATTGGATGAGGATAAGGAAAAAGTATGGGGAAAATTATCCTTTACTTTTTTACAATTAATAGTATCTTAATGTGTTTCATTCACCACATACCATGTGTAGGCCCAAGCCTTCAGGGTTTTATAAAACTCATAAAATCATATCTATATTGAGACACAAGACATACACCTTTTCCTCTTGTATTTATATTTAAGGATATGTACCCATGGGTTTGTGTTAAATATATATATATATGGGTAACCATTTTTAATCATTTTTTTTCTCAAATCTTGAGCATATTTCACACTGACTTTTTTCCAAGTTTGAAGACATGGCTTGTGTGTAACCTAGAACCACCTAGCATTTCTCTTCAAGGTGTACACTAAGACACACATTCAATCCTAATCCTTTGGAAAACATGACTCTAATTAATATATAAATGGGTAGCACCTATAGAACCATAATATCTAGGAAATACTAAAAGATTTCCTTTGCTAATGTGTAACACTCTCTTAACCTTGGATGTGGTGAATGTGCACAACATATAGATCTACCATCTATTTTAATTTTTCTTAATGCTTATGTGTAAGTCATTTAATGAATGAAAATAATAGGGTCTTGCCTTAACCATGACAAATTTTCACCCAATTACCTCTTAGGACTCTTACACCTAATAGTTTTAGGGCATGGTCATGGTGTTATAAACCAAGTGTGTCTCACCCTAGGTTAGGATGCCATCCAAACTTAGTTCTAATTCTCTACTCCTTACATGGTAATTTTGTATATGTTATTTAATTCATCCTCCAAAACAAAACTCTCTACATACAAGGGCCCTAATCACTTAATAATAAAATCACCACACACTCTTTTACATTATCAAATCTCATATAATTCTTATTAAAGTGAATGTATACATTGTTTCAATATCACCATGGCCTACCAAGAAAGGTTTGATAGGTATTTACCCTAGCAATGTTGATCACCTCAAAGTATACTGTAAAATTTGATCTCATTATCTTGATACCAAAATTGGGTAGAATTACCATAAGCTTATCTCATTTTATTTTCCATGAATAAAACATGTAGTGAGGGTTTTAGGGTAGAAGTTCACATCCTAAAACATTAATCTCTTGTAATAATATTGGATTTAATTATTTTATCTAATATAATTTCACATATCAACCATCCATTAATATTTTTATCTATGATTAATTCTTGTTCATAGCCTATATTTTGGGCTATCCTCAACTTATGCCCTCACACTAAATCTGGTGCTAATACATCAAAGAGTTACTTTACTTTATATTCAACCACAAGTTTATCTAGAATGGAAACCATACCCTCAATTCATAAGAGAGATAATAAATCAGAAAGATAATTTTCCTAATTATCAACATGTGATTGGATTTTGATCTCATCCCTTGACTTTTATTCCAATTTTTACACATACTTCATTTCACCCTAAAGATTTTGGATGACTTCCATCACCTCACACAACACCTAATTCTAGCATGAACTATCTAGATAAGATTTTATGTATATTTTTGAGTGCATCGCCTTATCTTTAAATCTCCTTGTCTCATATCCCATTTTATCATTTTTAGTAGGAGGATATATTAGTTATGTAGTCAAGACATTGTGAGTTTTTATTTTAAATTTGGGGTCATAATCCTTCTTATCTTAGGTATTTGGAATTGACTAATTTGAGTTACGATCAATCATAATAATGTTAATGCTTCTCTTGGGTCTTTAATTATGCATAATCTTTGCATATAAATTCAAGCATTCTTAAACCTTGTGGTTGAATTAGAAATACCCACAAGCTAGATACTTAAGGCAATTATTTTATTAGTGATTAAGTGAGGCACATTTATAGAAAGTACATGGGGGAAACCTTAAACCTATACATCTTCCATCATAGCCTCTATAACCCTAATATTTTTTGTAACCACCATAAGTATAGTTAGACTTTCCCATAGTGGTGTATCATGTACCTCAGTCTATTACCTCTTGGATTTCATAAATCACCCTATAATATTTAATGTTATAGGTGGAGGAACCACAAACTTATAATATAGGGATATATTTGTTTAGGTTACATGTTAAAGGAGAGGTAAATTTTGCACATCATGATCCTCATGAAAAATCTCATAGGAGATTAGCATGGCCCTTATATTTGATCTAGGTAGAAAAAATCTTATACCCTTTGACATATCAATCTGTGCACCACAACCCACTCCTATTTTCATGGGCACTATAGCCACTAGTTTTTGAAGTTTTGAACCCATTGAGGTGATTTGGGCCTATATGAATGGGATGACTCTTGTGTTTTTGCCTCTAACATCTTAAAATATAAAAGTTACATCAAAGTCCTATTGAGCTTCAATGAACATATTTATCAATAGCGCATGTCAAGAGTGTGTAGGTACCCCTCTGACAAACTATTTCATGTGATGTATTAGATGAAGCTCATATAAACATTTGAAAACTAGGGTCTTGAATCTAATTTTATAGGTTTAAATTTTTTCCTTCAATTCTTTATTTATTTACTTTAGTGAAATAATAATCTACTACTCAAAATTAGAAATGTCAAATTCCTTAGACAAATCTACTTGTATAAGTCTGTAAACCAAAATAATTTTTTTTGGATATATATATATATATATATATATATATATATATATATATATATATATATATATAATAGGTGTGGGTGTAGTTCAACATGGTCATGAAAAACTAAATGTCATTACATTTTGATAAGGTAAATCCCATCGCATGCCATATTTACTCACACTTTATCACATTTTATGTGGCATTTTACACTCTAAAATATTTATAAAAAATTAATTGCATCTCATAAATTACCTAAGGAGTAGGTATGAGCATAACTGGTGTTTGAGGAACATGTTATAAAGATGCATCGACTGAAGGTATACCCAAACTATGGATTCCTCTAGGGTGTACTCCCATTCATCCTACTATATATACAACTTGTTGCACTACAACTCCTCATACCACTTGACTAACCCACTGACTCATCACTATTCCTCTAACTAAAACAATTATACATTATATTTTACTACTTGTCGAAGGGGTTAGACCCTCTCATGTTGGTGGCTTACCAAGAATATTAAACAAAAAAATTCTTGTGTCATGTAACTAAAAATTTGAGTGTTTGGTAAGGGATGATTTGCTATAGTAAAATGAATTCTCTTTCATGAGTGAGTAACTCTATTAATATTTTGATATAATCAATTTATTGATTAATTTCTTCTAGTTTTGGCTAAAATTATTGAGTTCATGCTATAGGTACATGAGAAAAGGGAGATTCCTATGTCGTCTCATGTTTGTCTCCTTCCCCCTTGAGTGATTCATATTATTCTTATAAAATTATATCTAACCATATAGTGTGATTTTATCCATCCTTAGAGTGTACATCCTCTACTCAAAAGTCTCCCTTATTCCCTTCCACTCATATGTGAGTCTTCACAACATCTCTCAAGTTGGATTCTCCCATATGCCTATGGTACTTTTTATCCATCACTTTATATTGAGCTTCATCATAATTTCACCTTAAAATCTAATGATCATTTAGTTCCTCCATGTTGAAGACTCCATTCCTTGCTACCTTACAAACACCATTCTATTTCCACATTCCACACTTCTCACATGCATGGGAACTTAAATAACTATTATAAAGTTCTCTATGCTACTATCTGCCTTTGATTTATTAATCTCCAATAATGTAATTTCTTAAAATATGAACTTATAAGCTTACAAAAAATTATATTTAGACTATTCTGGGTAGGAATATGTTGATAAAAAAAACTCCATCAAATAGTTATTCAAGACCCCATGCCACTAGATGTAAACCACTTTTGTCCAAACTACATCTAGGTTATTTAGCTACTTGACTCATTGGTTGGTCCAAAAGTAATTTTTTCCATAGTTTCTACTCTTTCTCATAACATATGTTGGAATTCATTCTTTCATATGTGTTTGTAGTTATTATAGGAAAATTTCATAAAGTTCATCATTAAAAAAATCTTCCACCCATTCTCTTAACTCTTGAATTTTATGATTAGGATGGTTCATCACAAAATTTTCCTCAAATTTATACAACCAATGCCCATTATTCTATAGAGAGATCAAATAAATCATCTTTACTTACCATTGTACCAACATAATTTTATTATCCTAACAATGAAACCAAAATGTTGGTAGTCTAATCATTACATGCATGATAGTCCTTTCACAAACTCCAACACTTTATATTTATATTATTTGTGTTGGTATATCATGTAATTTTCCTTTCATGTTCACCCAAGGCATGAAGAGGAAAATTAAGAAGAATTAGGGATGGTTAGAAATGGAATCATTCACTTTATTATGCACATGACTCATATGTATAAGGATACTTACAACTTACTCCACACTAAGTTATAAATGTATGGTAACAAGTACTATGTAAGCTAATAGAAATTATAGAAATAATCATCAAGCAACATCATGGATAATTAAATAAAAGAGGATGGACTCTAGGTTTTGATAGTGTTTTACAAGGGGAAATGGAGGAAGAGGCAATGATGAATAAAATCCCACCTATGGTGTGTTCAAAGGGGGTTATAGAAGTATAAATGACAAATGGAGGAGGTAAGCATTGTTTCCTCCTAGGAAATAAACTAGATTTGTTGTAGGGGAAGGAAGAACCGATGCTATTGGATTCTAGGTCACAAACCAAGGATGACATTGTTAATGGTTTGGGGATGAAATATGGGTAGAATATTAGGGAGGATCAATACCCCTCATTTATTGAATGTTGGGTGGGGGGTGTGGATATAGCCTTCTTATGCTACCTAATTCAGAGACTCCTACTATCTAGTTCATAAAGGAAGAAAATAAGGTAATCTCTAAGAGGGAAGAATGGTTTTCTTCCCAAGGTTTTATTATGTATATTTATTGATTTATGGACAACACTTTTTTCTCTTCAAGGGTGTATTATGAAATTATGAAAGCATCTTGTTGAAGTTAGTATTGAAATTAGACCCTGTTCAAGATGGATTTTTTATTTTAATTTTGATTATGTCAATGATAAGGAGGCTATATTCAATGATGTTTATTAGGAGTGGGATAAACACATCCTTCAATATAAACCATAGTACCCAAATTTCAATGCTTTGACTAAAAATTTCAACTTCAAATCAATATGGGTTAGTCTTCCAAACCTTCGTTATCAGTTTTGGGATGATTTGGTTTTTAGATTCATTAGAAAAATTATTAAATATTTTATGATGATTGATGATATGACTGATGAAAGGGGGCAATCCAATTTTACCCATATTTTGGTTAATGTAGACATTTTTAAGGATCTACCTAACTAGGTAGAATTGAAGGTTAGGGAAAAAATCTAGGTTTAATCTCTATAATTTCAAATGATTTCATTTAGGTGCCATAGATGTGTTAAAACTAGGCATATATTTAATGAATTACCAAGTATAAATTTTGAGAAACTTAATAATTGGTGTAAGGATGAAGGGATTGAACATATCATAGTTCAAACTACTGATGATAATGGGGATGAAAGAGAGTCCAAAATTAGTTCTATAAACTCTAATGGAAGATATGGAGTAGATTAAAATTAATAAGGAACCTTGTGTAGAGGCATCAATTAATGAGGTGGATTCCTTGTGAAAGGCTAAAAATGTTTTACAAGATAAAAAAGGAAACATGGATGTAAGAGAGTATTTGTTGGTTCAAACCCCTATTGATGTAAAAAGTGTAATAGATCTTTTTTAGACTCAAAATTTCAGGTAGAACCTCAAAATATATATCCCCATATTTATATATATATCAAGAAGGGGGATAATGGAATGTTGTGAGCACCAAGAAAAGAGGTAAAGGTAAAAAATATTTAAAACCTCTAAACATGTCTTTCAGATCTCAAAAAGAAAAAATTATGAGAGGGATTTTTTAGAAGTAGATCTAGTATTTTTTTTGGGCAGAAATTCTTGTTGAAAATCTTAGATTTTGATGTTCTCATCATGTTATTTTTTATTATTTTTTGGGTTTTATTTAGGTTTTATATTGATGTAATTGATTATTTTGGATTTTAGGACTTTTAACTTGTTTTTTTCTAGGGTCAGGTCCTTAGTTTATTAAAAAATATTTGTTTACTATTTCATGTACAAGGTTGGGCCCCTAATTCAAAAAACCCTTTTGTTTACCAATAATTTAACAAACCATCATGGCTAATGTAACAACCCTATTAGGGTCCAACTAGAAATACATGATTTTTTTAATTAAACAAATATACTAAAAATAGATTACACAATGAGAATATATAGTGACTATAAGAAATACTCAAGGTGTGATAATAGAAAAAACCTAATACATCACATATCACTAATCTCTAATATCATGAAATTGCATGTCATAATGTGAATATATAAAGTCATCACATTAACTCAACTATAACTAAAGCCAGTCTATATCCACCACTGTCAATGTCTAGTAACAATTAATTATAAATATAAATGATAATATCTAATGAAAAGTATAATAAAATATAATGTACATATAAGATACATGGCTTCCCTAGATCATAGTTACCAAACTCACATATCTATGGCAATCACAAGTGTCATCTCAATAAATAGTACTATTATGGAGAGGAAGAGAATCATCTAAGTGATTTTACACACTAACCACATACCAATGATACCCCTCACTAATAATATTGAGAATAGGCCATCTATTCATGGATGAGTAGATAGTGATGGCATGAGAATCCATATAAACAATAAAGTACCCATGTGTTGTAAGATTTCTAAACTAAACATGTAGTGTATCATAGAAAAGCACTCTATTGAAAGATATTTAACAAACATGTAAATAATACTCATGAAATGATAATGTCTCAATAAAAATACTTTGGCCCAAGATTTTATGAATAATAAACAATAACGATCTATAGATCAATCAAATTTATACACACCACTTGATCGCTTTGCCTTCATTTGTCATTATGTTATTAGTAATGCAGTGAAGTACATTTCACTCCTTACTCCATATCAATAATGTAGATTGGTCAAATATAGTTAAATCACAAAATAAATTTAATTTAAATATTATTAGAAACACATCATATATCATGTTAAACATAAGAGTAACCAAAGCATATATATATATATATATATATATATATATATATATATATATATATATCATCAAATGTACGAATAATCTTACATTATTTTCTATCTCATAATAGAAATAATGACCACAATTTATACCACCTAGGTAAATACACATTTAACAATAGATTTTCACTACCATAGCTAGTTTTGAAATGTAATACACCCTATGATAACACATATTACCATAGTATAATATTCTAAGACATAACAACTAGTTTTCTGTAATCAATCATATACAATAGTCTTAAATACATGGAAACATAAGATTTTATTTAAGTAACTAGGTATAATGAATCAAGTCACATTTTTCCATGAAACACATAATATTCCATATTAGCATAAGAAAAACTCACTAAGGTTATATGCATTCGTACACAAAGTCTTACCAACTATTATAAAACACACTATGCATAATAGTAACCAACATGAATATATTAAATCAATCAAACTTAGATGTAAGTCTAGACATCATAATTATAATATATACCATTTGGGTAAACATACATTTCTATTGTAGTACTCTATGATATCCCATATTATCATATTTCATAACTACCTAAAAACACATAACCAAAATTTTGATTTCAATAATCAAATGACCCACATAAGTAATAACAATCAAAAAAGTCTCTATGTTGTACCCTTTAAAAAAAACCCTCATGTAATAACATCAATTTTATAACATCATTTGACTTGATTTTTCTGCATGCTTTTCACTTTTCCCACCCATTTGATTTTTAAATTTGGCCATGGATATAAGGGACTTGAGGGGACCCCCTAAACCCCCTTCCCTATCCCCCTTAATATGAGTTAGCCTTGGGAATATCGCAGGCTACCATTCTGAACGCATGACCTAGGGTGATGTGTTAGTTCCCAAAACATGGAAGAATGTCCTCCTAGGGGATAATAACTATGATAACATGAGGGCTATCCCAATACTACTAGAGATGGATGGTGGTTCAGCTCTCAAACTCCCTAATGTTATAGTGGAAATAATAGTTTCTTCAATGGAACAAGCTCTTGTTGGTAAATTTTTAAACTTCAGACTTAATACTAATCTGGTAAGGAGATGAGTCACTACTAAATGGAAGGTGAAAGGTATAATTTTAGTTAGTACCATGGTTGAGGTGATATTTCTCTTTGAGTTTACATCTAGAGAATATATCACCCATGTTATTGTTGGGGGACTATGGATGTATGGGAAACTCAACCTCTCTCTTTCTAAATAGAGACTAGGGTTTGATGCTACTATCAATTTTAACAAAATGACCCTAGTCTAGGTGAGGCTTCCAAGTCTCCCCTTCAAATATTGATATGAGTAAGTGTTCATATGGATAGTAAATTCCTTTGGTCACTTCATTGTTTTGGACAATACTACAAAGACTAAGTCCAGGTTAGTATTTCCCCTCTTTTGTTTAGTGCAGATGTTAATAGATCTCTACCTAACTCCATTACTCTTTAAGTCTGAATTTGGTCAATGGACTCAGCCCATTTAGTATGAGAATGTCACTATCTTTTGTCATAATTTTAATTGAAAAGGGAACCTCATAACTCAATGCAAAGCAAAGTAAAAGAGATCCACTATTTTGGAAATCCAAATTAATGGAGATGAGGAGGATTATCCTTTTAGGGTAGACATTCTAAATATCATTATCACACCCCAAAAGGAGAATAATGAGGATAAGGTAAGGGAAGAAGATAGAGGCTTATTTGGTGACATGATGAAAGATCTTGATATCTCCAAATTTTAGGGTGAGGCTCTTAAGACTCTTATCATTGAGTTTAATTAAAAAGAACAACTGATTGGTTGGCTTAGTATGATGTCCCTCTCCTTGCAAAGCTTAGAGGAAGGGGAGATAGATTAGGTGGACAAGGTTAATGTTGATCTAAAATTAGGGAGTTTTGAGTTGTCTAATGTGGATAATGGTAGTAAGTCTATCTTTAAAAGGATTGGTAGCCCAATCAAAGGGGAAAGAACTGGTAAAAAACTACAAGGTTTCACTTCATCAAGGAAAAACTCCCCTAATCTAACCCCTAGTGTAGGAAATAATAAGAATAATAAGGATATAGATTCAAAAAGTTGGATCACTACGAAAAATAAAGGTAAAGGTCAAGGAAGGAAAACTATTGATGTTGGTGTGGAGTCCAAAGTAGGAGGACCCACCCAAAGAGAAACTAGATAGAAGAATGTCAACAAGGATATTGCTATGGGAAAATAGACGACTCTAGAGATTGGCTCCAAATAAGTCCAAGGTAAATGAGGATCCTTTCATGAAATAATAGAGGGATTAATAGCCCTCAAAATTAGTTCCTTGTCAAGAACTACATTATGATAATAAAATTTATGTACTTCTACTACAAGAATTCAAGATGAAGGCTAAAGGATTTTAGCTTATTGTTAAAGAAATATGGCCTAATGCTAAGTATTGTATAAGTGATGACTTAATATATTTAGGAGGTATTATCACTATTTGGAATGGTAATGTTGTGAAAGGGAGTCTCATTTCTAGATGTAAGAATAGTCTATGTGTTAGGATGGTTATTAATAATAAATCTTGGAACTTATTCAATATTTATGCCCCTAACCAAGGAAATACAAGAAAGGAGATGTGGGATCTCCTTTCCACTTTGATTCAGACTAATAAGGAGGATTATTGGATGCTTTTTGGTGACTTTAACTCCCCACTCTATCTATTGGAAAATATTGGTGGTATTTTAGATTACATTAATAGCGTGGCTGACCTAACTAAGTTTCTCAACAATGCAGGTCTTATGGACCTAGTTCTTCAAAGGAAGCATTTTACTTGGTATAATCAAATGAAAGGTGAGAACTTAATAAAATTTAGATTGAATAGGGTGTTTATCACCTCTAATTCTAATTACACCAATTCCTATCTCCTTGAAGCCCTCCCTAGGATGACCTCTAACCATAACCCTCTCCTTTTATCTTAGAAGGACAAAGAGATTAAGGGCCCTTTCCCCTTTACTTTTGAGTTAATGTGGACTCAACATCCAAGATTTATAAATTAGTTGGCTAGATGGTAGAATATCATTATCCAAGTATCACCCATGTATAGGATATCACAAAAACTAAATATTGTGAAAAATAAAGTCAAAGGCTAGAATAGGTATACCTTTGGTAATATCTTTGAGAATAAGAGGAGTATTTTAGAAAACCTTGTTGACATTCACTACTAATGGATAATGGAGAAGTCATTGATGATATTTTTTTGTAATAGGATTACCTGAGGAAGGAATGGAGTGAACTACTAAAAAAAAGAGGAAATATTTTGGAAGCAAAAATATAGAGTGAAATGGCTGTAGGAGGGAGATAAACATTACCTTCTTCCATCAATCTATAATGAGGCATATGAAGAGAAAAAACATTATTAAGTTAATGGATGAGATTAGATATTTTGTCTAGTTATATGTTCAAGTGGGGTAGGTGTCTACAACATATTTTTAGAAATTCCTTGTTGTTTAGGATAGAATGGAGAAGCAAGAGTTAACTGACATTATCCCTACCTAGATTAATGTGGAAGATAATAATCTTCTTACAAAACATATGACTAAAGAGGAAGTAAATTATTACCTATTTTATATGGGTGTTTTTAAGGCCCCAAAACTAAATATTTTTCCCTTGATCTTTTTCCAAGAGTACTAGGAGATAGTGGGGTAGGATGTTATTGAGTTGGAAACAAACTTCTTTAAAACTAGAAAATTGCTGAAAAAGCTTAATCACACTTTCATAGTGCTTGTTCCAAAGAAATTGGATCTTATTTATATGAGGTACTTTAGGCCCATTAGCCTTTATAATATTTTCTAGAAGATATTCTCTAAGATATTAGTATGTAGATTATAGCCTACCCTAGACTGACTGATCAGTAATAGTCAAAAGGGGTTTGTCCCTAATTGACAAATTTTGGATGCTACCATATCCACTCATGAATTTATTCATTCCATAGAGAGAATAAATTTGCTTGGGATGGTCTTCAAATTGTAAATATCTAAGTATTATGATAGAGTGCTTGGGACTTTCTATTCATAGTCTTTGATAAAATGGGCTTTCAGGACAAAATAATGTAGCTCATGTCACCATTATCAAGTACTCTATCCTAGTCAATGGGGTACCTAGGTGGTTTTTCAATGTTGGGAGGGGTATTAAGTAAGGTGACCCCTTGTACCCTTACCTATTTCATTCTCATGGTTGAGATTCTTAGCAAGATTTTAATGAATATTTTGAGCTCCCAAGAGATTAAAGGTATTAAACCTACTTCAATAACTGACTCTACTACCATTCAACAGTTTGTGGATGACACTATCCTCTTTGGGGTTGCCTTGATGGTGGAAGATAGGAAATGGAAGAAGGTACTCTAGGACTATGTAGATGCATCTAGCTAATGTATCAACTATGATAAGAGCTTTACCTACTTTTTCAACACTATTATGGACCTTCAACAAAAAATCATGGGGACTCTTGGATGTTCAAGTGGTGAGCTCCCAGGTACTTACCTTGGCCTTCCCATAGCTATTAAAGATGTTCCTCCCATATATTCAGATTCTATTCTTGAAATAATTTAGAGGAAGTTGGATGGGTGGAAAGGAAATTTGTTGAGTTAATATGAAAAATACCAACTTTTGAAGACTTCTCTTCAGACAATTCCTATTTATTTCCTTTCCCTCTTCAAAACTCCCATATATATTATAGATAAGTTTGAGATAATTTAGAGGAATTTCCTATGGGCTGGGACAGATAGAAAAAGAGGATTGCCTTAGTCAGTTGGGATAAAGTTTTTAGACCTAAACTACAAGGAGGTCTTGGGATTAGAAAAATTCACCTAATCAACAAAGCCCTCTTAGCTAAGCTTGGGTGGAATTTATTGAGTAGTAGTAAGGATTGGGGTAACATAATGAGGGCCAAGTACCTGTCTAATAATAGCCTTGATTATTTCCTTCATACCATTGATATCCCTATAGGTTCGATGATTTGGAATAATGTGTTAAAAATCAAAACCTTAGTGATGCAAGGTATTAAGTAGAAGCTAGGGGATGGTAGATTAATCAAATTATATAAATAAGGATAACTAAAATTCACCCCTCTTTGTAAGACTTAAACCTCCAAAGACTTGATAACAGGGCCATTGCTTACTTTAGGAGGTTGGTTGCTAATTATCTTCTTCCTATAAAGGGTGGTTAGAAATAGCCATTAGACTACTGTGAGGACCAGAGTGACCTTCTTCAATTGTTGAGGAGTTATAGCTCTCTTTATAATGATTTAGGATTCATATATTCCCCTTAAAGGACAAATTTATGTGGGTAAATAACATAAGTGGATCTTTTACAGTTAGATCTTATTACAATATACTCTTAAAGTCTAATGAGGACTCTAACTTTTGGAGAAGGGTTTGGAATCATAACCTTATTCCCAACATCAATCATTTCAAGTGGATTTATATACATAATGATATATTTACTATGGATAATATTCGAATTAGAGGCTTCCAAATTCCTAACCATTGTGCACTCTGCATGAAGGAGGAAAAATTAATTTCCCACCTTTTACTACATTATGAGTTTTCCTAGGAGGTTTGGAGATTTGCTATGAAAAATCTTGGAATATCCTAGAGCATGAATATTAATATTTTTTTTTTTCATAAGGTGTTGGTTTCCCCCCTTTGTTCATCTTGTATGCAAAGATATATGGGCTTAGATCTCCCTATCCTAGCCTGGGGACTCTAGAAGGAATGAAATAATAGGATATTTAGAGATAAAACAAAATATTCTAAGGAGATCTTTTGTATGTTTGCTAAACTATTATAGGAAAATATCTCTAACATCACTTTGAAATCTACTAACTTTCCCCCCAATAATCTTGAAGCTAGAATTATCAATCAGTGGAGTGTCATGACTCACATTTGTAAAATTGATAACTATAAGAGGATTTATGTCACCACTATCAATTGGGTTCCCCCTACAGATGGTTAGACAAAGCTCAAATTTGATGGGGCTACCAAAGATAACCCAAGTCAAGCTAGTGTGGGTGGAGTCCTGATATCTGATTAAGGGGAGCTTGTAGCTACCTATGCTGGAGGGCTAAGGGATAGTTCTAATAACATTATTGAGGTTATGGCCCTCTTATGGGGTCTTAAGATGCCTCTTAATATTGTCATTAAAAACCTCCTAATTTGAGGTGATTCCAAGCTTATCATTGATGTGTTAAGGAGAAATCTAGGGTAGGCTCACAGATTATTGACATCATACAAGCTATAAAAACATCCTTTTTGGCTTTGACAAATTTGAGGTTAAGCATATCTATAAGGAGGGAAACCAAGTGGTAGATGCTTGGCTAATATGGGAATCAACCTCTTCCCATTAAGGTGCTAGAAGAATATTATAATCTACTTTAAATATTAGAGATCACCTTCTAATGGAGGCCTAACTTTATTCAACCTAATGATCCATTTAAAGTGATATTGTTTAGAATATATTTTCATATATATTCTAATTAGTGGATTCATGATCAACATTTACCATCATAAGGGGAAAAAAAGGTTGTCATAATTATGGCTAAGATGACATATGATTACCCCTTAAGAGGTGGGAATTTCCACATCATCAAAATATAGATCAACAAAATCTTGTGGCAGTTACTTAGCTAACTCACAAGGCCATTTCAAATCCTAGTGGTGTATTTCCTAATTGACAATTTTCATAAGTTTCATTATGCCTATAATTATTACTTGATTAGAGAGAGTGATTTGAAGTATGAACTTATATGTTCGAATAACCTCACCATATAGTTTAATGATGATAGACATATCATCATTTCTAGACAATTCTACATTATGTTGCATTATCTCTAGGTGTTAGGGTTTGCTCTATGCAATCTTTACCTCAAAATTGTGAAGAATTTAACTATGGGTGGAGATAAAGTCTAAAAAAAACCCTTATCATGTGCATAATTTAAGGTTTATCCAATTTTTTAGAGTATTTATTATGAGGGTGGCATCACTTCACTCTTGGAATACCTTAATGGCTTTGATGAAAATCTATTGGTCCAGTTTGCTATGTCTTGGGATGAGGATTGTAAGGTTTGGTTTGGTGGAATTAAGTTTGAAGTCAGTGAAATAAATATAGATAAGGCTATGGGTTTGAGATGTGAAGGTAAAATTCTAAAGAAACAAACTAAAGTTCAAGACTTTGAAAGCATGAAGAGATTCTCTAGAAAGGGTGAGTCACTGGTTCACTTGTAGGGTAGCTTCAACAGGGACAACCTTGTTAACCCCTGGGACAAAGTTTTCTATATTATCATGAAATATATACCTTAGAGGGTAGGTTGAAATTCTACTACCACTATCATTTTTCTTTATTAAATCATTTTCATCATAAGGTGCTAGTTAATTTCCCATTCTATCTCTTGTCATCTCTAGAGTCTTCTATGAAGATTGCTAGGAATTTGTATGAGAGTAACCCTATGGTTGTTGTTATCCTACTCCACCAAGGCTTGA
>JARHVA010000721.1:2205000-2265000 GCA_037957365.1 Torreya grandis | reverse complement strand
AATAAGGTGCTAGTTAATTTCCCATTCTATCTCTTGTCATCTCTAGAGTCTTGTATGAAGATTTCTAGGAATTTGTATGAGAGTAACCCTATGGTTGTTGTTATCCTACTCCACCAAGGCTTGATTATTCACCTTTACCATTTACATGTAGCCCTCTGTCTACCTGATCCCATAAAATCATACCTAGTTGAAGAAGCTAATGACAATGAGTCAAATGATAACATTCCCTTGAGCATTAAATTTGGTAACCCTAGTAAAAGAAAGGTCACTAACCCTTCTATGAAAGATTCCCTAGGCCCTTATGGGGATTCCATTATCCCTAAATCTCTAGTTGTTGATAGTCATATTTCCTACCCCCATAGGAAGAAAGGCTCTAATACCCCACTTGATTCCAAAAAAAATAACCCTTCTCCATAGGTCCCCTCTATTTCATCCCCTTTGGGTGGTACAATTGGGTCCCCCAAATAATCACAAAAAGGTGGCCAATTGATGTTTTGTGTGATTTTAAGAATATCCCTTCCCATTCAAATGAAAAAAAAGGGAAAGGAAATATTTTTGAACACTCTATAATTAGGAAGTCGGGAAAGAAGAAAGCCAATAATTCTTTTGGTGTTGAGAATCTGACAAAGCCAATTATGGATAAGGGACACACCGATCTTCAAGAGCAAGGAGATGATATTTTTGAGAAGGATAAGGGTAAATAGGTTTATGATATTACCATGATGATACCAAGCATTTAAATTTCATGCATATTGAATGGAGGCAAAACCCCAGTGCTAAAGATCGTAGACTATTCTTTAGCCTATGATTTGGAGGATGAGGTGGAGATCATAGAGGTTAAATTAACTCTTGATCAATTTATGGAATAAGAGGATGATAGCTTGTTTATGGAGTTAAATAACTCCATTTATGAGATTGAAGAGGACACTAAGATCTTAGAAACCCTTAGGAAATAAGTTACCAGTGAAAATAATTTTGATAATTGTATTAAGTTCAAGGACTTGAATGATGTAAAGAGTGGGTTGTTCTCTCTAGAGAATAAAATGAAGGTTCTTTCTACCATGTGCTCTAAAGTGATTCACAAGGTTGATACTTCACTATCTATCCTACAAGATTTTCAAGGTGAGAAGATGGACAAGGATGGTAATTATGATAGTAAAGAGGAACACTTGGGTTTCCTCATGGAGGATTAGAATGCTATTCTCAAATAGTGTTGGTTTTTGCTATTGTTTTTGGTATTGGTTCTTTTAATGTTTTCATGTTAGTTTGTTATTTGTCTGCTATTATTTTTTTGTTTGTGGTTTTTGTCTTGTATTGATGCCCTTGGGGCATTTTGTAATAGGGATCTTCACCCTCATTTTCAACTTACCAATATAAAAAAACAATCAATAAAGTACATGATTATACCACCTAATTATACCCTAAGTTTAAACTTCATACCATCATTTAAAGAAATATAACTCAGAAGCACACATCAAGATGTATCATTATTTTTTAAATATAATCAAACATTTATACATATTAACACTGTAAAAATATGTACCATACACAAGTATTCAATATTGAATGCACACATAACTAAAAATTAATCAATCATTTGCAGAGGAACAAAAACTCATAAAACCCATTATAACATTCATATAAACATCTCATTCTATTTTCTAAAAGACTATTTTAATATGGTTATATTTTGGTCCCTTGCACATCCGATGATTGAATAAAATCATACTTCTATCTATGAGCTTAGGCTTATGGCTCATCATACCCATTTTCATTAAGTATTTATATTGTAACCTTAAATTCATGAACATTAAAGATATGAATTGATTACTACAATCAAAAGTCCTCATATTCAAGTCCACCATTTAAGGCATACACAAGGTTCCTTAAAGTGTTTGTGGTCTACATTAGACTATGTATTTTATCTAAATATACATTGCCATAGGTTTGACTTTGTCAACCCATTTTCCCCAAAACTATTGAGCTTAAAATATATTACTTCATCTCTAAAAGGTTTGAAACATACAATTAATATAGAATTAGACTCCAAACAACTTACATACACACACACACACACACACACACATTTATGTGTATGTATGTATGTATGTATATATATGTATGTATGTATGTATGTGTATATATATATATATATATATATATATATATATATATATATATATATATATATATATATATATATATATATATATATATATATATATATATGTACACACACACACACACACACACACACACACACACACACACACACACACACACACACACCTTCATTGTTTTCAATGTCAATTTATACCCACCTGATCTATATGATAACATTACATCAGATTGATTATTATCACCACTACTTGTAACAGTATTAGTGATATCATTATTACTCATGTGATGGATTGAATAATATACATCAATATATTCTAATATAAGAGTCAAAATATTCTATTAATTAACATATATTATGATATTTGATCTGATATGCTCAATGGATGAAAAAGATACAATGATTCCATATTAACTTGTTTTGTGACAAAACCACATGTAATTGGTTATGTTATTATAATATAAAATTTTGTCTTATATTCCATTTAAATGACAAAACATATGGGAAATATATACTTTGTAAGTAAATATATACTTATCCCTTACAACTATAGCTTTTTCAAAAATATATAAAGGAGAATTTCACATATAAAATTATGGATCTATTATCCAAATATCATTTATATTGAGATTATACATATGATCATGCATGTCATATATTATCATGAATTTTAAGTTATACATATAACTACACCACAAATAGCATTTATTTATTGTACTTATCCCCTACATGTATTTTGCTAAGTATACGGTTTGAATTTATATTAATTAAGCATATTATTTTAATAATATGAATTTTTATCAAGTAAAATAATAAGGATATCATATTAAACTATAATCTCACAATAATATGCTTATTTATATCATATATCATATTATTACTCCATTGGAAGCTGCACTAAAGGAAGACACCATTGGAGAGTTTTTTAGCAATTTGTATGTACAAAAATGTTTTAATAGGTTGTAAAGGTCTAGAAAAGGCTTTGCAAGTCTCTTAAGCTTAGATTAAGGTGTTATATATATCTATCATTAAATTTGTTTCTCTGTAAATCTAAACCTCTTACTACACCATAAAACACACACACACACACACACACACACACACACACACACACACACACACACACACACACACACACACACACACACACACACACACATATCAATGATTCAAAATAGCATAACACCACATCCATTTATTAGCCTTTATTATATATATGGTTATAATGTTAATCCTATACCAATCGATGTACACAAAAACTAGGTGATATTCTTTACCCATAGTCTTAATCATAAAATTGATTTACTATTTGTTAATTCTATAGTTTACATTCCCTATTTAAATTAAGCATAAATTTAGTTCACCTAATCATATTAATGTTACATTGGAAATAGGTTTTTAACCAAATAATCATGTTATTATTTGGCAAACAATGACATCAAATTTCATGCTCGATAATGACATCATGAAATGAATATTAAACTTGCATTATGGGATGATTTATCAAATGGATATTAAATGGATATCAAATGAATATTAAATTTAAATAAAATAGATATTAATTGAATAGGTATTAAGGTTATCTATACTTGCCTACATATTCATTAAATGTAGTGTTATGGGATAATTTGTTAAATGGATAATCTAGTTGCATGAAATGAAGTGATTAAACCATCTTATGCTAGTCCTTATTTAATTGGTTCATTCTCTAGTAAATTCCTAGTATGTAGCATTGATATGATTAGGTGAATTGAATTTATGCTTAATTGAAATAGGGAATACACTATAGAATCAATAAATAGTAAATCAATTTTATTATATATATATATAATAAAATTGATTTACTATTTATTGATTCTATAAATAGTAAATCAAATAAATAGTAAATCAATTTTATTATATATATACAATCCCAATGTTTTGTGCACATTCTATGGAATGGTTTAAATATATAACTAAAATATCAAGGGTAGAATTGTTAAAATAACTAGTTCCCTACCTAGTTCTCTTCTACAAGACTGTCATATGGGTCATCATTATATATATATATATATATATATATATATATAATGATGACCTATATGACAGTCTTGTAGAAGAGAACAATAGTTGGATAGGTGTAATCAAGGCTCCATTTGAAAATAACTAAATTGATTCATACACAAAATAATGTATCTAAACTCACAAAATTTTTAAATATTATAGAAGGCATAACACCTACCTGGTAGCACTCTTCTTGGAAACTGCTCAATTATTATTCCTTTGTTGATCTTCTCCTTCTTCTCATTTTCCTTTTCTTATTTGTATTCTTTTTAGAACCATGCTAGGTCCCTTTTCTAACTTCTACACCCCCATTTTCTAATTTTTCCTTGAAATAAATATGTGTAGCCCTTTTATAGATTTTTATTTTTGTTTTTGTTTTATTTCCTTTCTTTATTAATGATTTTAATTTTTTATAAAACAAGTTTGGTGATTTTCATTTCTAACATTTAATGGATTTATTCCCATTATTAAATGTATTTTCTCATTTTTATTCTTAAGATGGCAGTTTTTTAGAATATCTTTTTAATATTATTTTTATAAATCTTAAATTTTATTATTTTTATTTCCTTCTAGTTTCTAGATGCCACCATTAATTATAAAAATCAATAAATTTACTAATAAAATTAGCATCTCTAAACACCATGATAGATTAATCAATGAAGTCTAATTAAGTCAAATTATTCTAATCTCATCTCTAAAAAATTAAATGGTCACATAAATAAATCTCACAAATCTCAAAACATTAGTGGACACACAAATAAGTCATGTAAGAAAAATTTCATAAAACCAATAACTATGCTAGCAAATCATGGTTAAAATGACTATTTAATGCAAATGACATCAAAACATATAATACTAACCACTCATTATGCATTTAACATGTGATAAATATTTATGGTGTGTGTAGGTACCAGTCAATTTCTCTATCATGCTCTGATCTCTCGATCTATTTCAACCTCTATGATGATGCTTTCTCTCCATCACACTCTGAGGGCTAAGTTCTCCTGCATCAACCTCACAAAAAAGGTAGATAGACCATAACAGTCATGATATATATTCATCATAAAATATAGATAAAATTATAAATCAACATGATAATAAAGTAAACATTTACTTATAAATAACTCATAACAGGGTGATAATGTAACCTAAGCAATATCTTGCTACCCCATATCAACATATAACTTAAATCTTAGTTAGAAATAGCCAAATCTAATTTATCAACTATAGATATCCATGGATAATCTAGTAAGTTTATCTACCGAGGAATCAAGATGTAACAAATAATATAACATTAACACAAAACTCTACTTGATTAATTATCCATTTAAAGAATAAAATATAAAGAGTTAAAAAAACATTAACCATTCTAAGCATGCTAACATTAGTTCATATCCATAATAGATACAAAATAAAAATAATGTCTTTGTCCATTACTTAATAGAGCATGATTACAATGTTCATAATATGCTCGAAGGTAATTAACACTACTATAAGAAAGATATCATACTATTCCTATATATCTATTTTTTTCAAGGCTCTATTATCATTTGGACATAATTTATTTACTTTTATTTGATTTTTATAAAATTTGGTATAACTTAGTTATGTCTCACCTACTTTCTTTTTCTATGTCTCTAACTTATATAGGCTTTTAAATAAACTTTCATGCTACTAGGTATCTCAACTACCACAAATCAGTAATTAATTTTTTTTTCATCCTCCTAATAGTTAATGTGGTTCTCTTCTCCAAATCATATACCAAATCATCTTATGTTTCTCAAATTAGTGTCAAAATCAATCCATGAATCATAACTCTAGTTGTTTATCCCTATGATTTATACAATATTTATTAGATTTGCATGATCTTGTGTGTCTTTCCTTATATTTTGTCATTTGAGCACATGGGCCCAATATTTTTAAATTGTGCCCATATTATTGGCAATCCACACTAGGTGTGCATGCATTAAATGGTTAGGTTTGTGTGTGCCTTTCTCTACTCCCTTGAAATATTGACACCTTTCTTTGCATTTATATATCATGCACATAATCATGTACCTAGTTATACTTATCCAAATTTTAGGGTCAATAGGCTATTTGTTATATGTCCTTTTTTTTGGGATACATGTAAGAAAGAATTTATAAATATTATGATAAAAAATTATATGTTGAATAAACCTATGTCTAAACATCTTTCAACATGAGTATCAACATGATTACCCTTTATTATTTTGATATGTATGTTATTTTAACCTTTATAGTGATACTTGTGAGGATATGTATATTTATCCTTATTTATAAATACCTATACATGAATATGAAGATACTAATATTGTTCTAAATTATTATTTTAACAACCACACTGGGTTTTACCAGAATAGAGTAATTTTAAAAAATTAATTACACATATTCATCTAACATATTTCACCATGAGAAATCTAAGTGATTTTTTACTAAATGTATTATTCTAGTTAACCCCACAAGGTTTATAGCTAATGCATTTAGATAATTATTACCAAAATAATGACATAACAAACCAATAACAATTTTGAATAAATAATAAAGACTATATTTATTTCATTAAAGTAATAACACAATTTTAGCCATGACTAATCCAACAGTATAGCCACTACTGTATAAGTATAACGAATAAATAGTAAAGTTTCAATAATAAATAATGTCTCAAATAATAATAATAATAATAATAATAATAATAATAATAATAATAATAATAATAATAATAATAATAATAATAATAATAATAATAATAATATATGAAGCTCCATGAAGCATGAGTCTCCATGAATCAAGATTTTTCATGACTCAAGTATCTATCTAGAATCTCAAGTGTAGTCTCTAGTTTAGTATTACTACAGGGAGGGAGAGCAACATCTGAGTGATTTTTCACATCAAAAATGGACCATTGATCCCCTGTACTATCTAAAAAAAATGGAATGACCCTCCCTTAATGGATGGATAGATAATGATAGTGCATGAATCCAGAGTGAAATTATAACCTATGTGTTTTAAGATAACTAATACATTATGTGTATCGTAAATAGATCCATTCTAACATGATATCACCCAAAAATGTAAACTATATCAAACACATGAAATGATTATTTTAAACTATAAACATTACTTTGGGAAAAGTTTTCAAATAGTTAATAATCTCTAGGATCACTCAATTTCAAACACACCACTCGATTGGATTACACGTCATCTTACATTGATGGCACTAATTAAGCTAGTGAAATATATCCATTGCTTATTTAGTGTCATAAATACAATATTTGGTTAAATAATATAATAATTAAAAACAAATAGATTCAATCAAAATATTCTTTATTATAAGATATAAATATGCTACATACTAAAATATCAAATACATACATTTAGTTCATCAAATATAATATAATGAATTTAATATCATCTAGTTTATTATAGAATCATAAATAGTCTTTAATATTAACATACCATCTAGGTAAGAATTATATATAGATTATAAGTTACTCAATATCACAAAGTAACTTGAAATATTATTTCATCCATGAAACAAAACATCAATCACATCTTATTTATTTGTTAATATTCCACAAATATAAAAAAATATAGTCATAAAACAACTTAATAAGATTTGTATTTAAACACTTAAATACTTTATTTTAATGCTTCATCCAAATATTAGATATATAAAAAAGTATGATTTTAATTTTTTATAAAACAAGTTTGGTGATTTTCATTTCTAACATTTAATGGATTTATTCCCATTATTAAATGTATTTTCTCATTTTTATTCTTAAGATGGCAGTTTTTTAGAATATCTTTTTAATATTATTTTTATAAATCTTAAATTTTATTATTTTTATTTCCTTCTAGTTTCTAGATGCCACCATTAATTATAAAAATCAATAAATTTACTAATAAAATTAGCATCTCTAAACACCATGATAGATTAATCAATGAAGTCTAATTAAGTCAAATTATTCTAATCTCATCTCTAAAAAATTAAATGGTCACATAAATAAATCTCACAAATCTCAAAACATTAGTGGACACACAAATAAGTCATGTAAGAAAAATTTCATAAAACCAATAACTATGCTAGCAAATCATGGTTAAAATGACTATTTAATGCAAATGACATCAAAACATATAATACTAACCACTCATTATGCATTTAACATGTGATAAATATTTATGGTGTGTGTAGGTACCAGTCAATTTCTCTATCATGCTCTGATCTCTCGATCTATTTCAACCTCTATGATGATGCTTTCTCTCCATCACACTCTGAGGGCTAAGTTCTCCTGCATCAACCTCACAAAAAAGGTAGATAGACCATAACAGTCATGATATATATTCATCATAAAATATAGATAAAATTATAAATCAACATGATCATAAAGTAAACATTTACTTATAAATAACTCATAACAGGGTGATAATGTAACCTAAGCAATATCTTGCTACCCCATATCAACATATAACTTAAATCTTAGTTAGAAATAGCCAAATCTAATTTATCAACTATAGATATCCATGGATAATCTAGTAAGTTTATCTACCGAGGAATCAAGATGTAACAAATAATATAACATTAACACAGAACTCTACTTGATTAATTATCCATTTAAAGAATAAAATATAAAGAGTTAAAAAAACATTAACCATTCTAAGCATGCTAACATTAGTTCATATCCATAATAGATACAAAATAAAAATAATGTCTTTGTCCATTACTTAATAGAGCATGATTACAATGTTCATAATATGCTCGAAGGTAATTAACACTACTATAAGAAAGATATCATACTATTCCTATATATCTATTTTTTTCAAGGCTCTATTATCATTTGGACATAATTTATTTACTTTTATTTGATTTTTATAAAATTTGGTAGAACTTAGTTATGTCTCACCTACTTTCTTTTTCTATGTCTCTAACTTATATAGGCTTTTAAATAAACTTTCATGCTACTAGGTATCTCAACTACCACAAATCAGTAATTAATTTTTTTTTCATCCTCCTAATAGTTAATGTGGTTCTCTTCTCCAAATCATATACCAAATCATCTTATGTTTCTCAAATTAGTGTCAAAATCAATCCATGAATCATAACTCTAGTTGTTTATCCCTATGATTTATACAATATTTATTAGATTTGCATGATCTTGTGTGTCTTTCCTTATATTTTGTCATTTGAGCACATGGGCCCAATATTTTTAAATTGTGCCCATATTATTGGCAATCCACACTAGGTGTGCATGCATTAAATGGTTAGGTTTGTGTGTGCCTTTCTCTACTCCCTTGAAATATTGACACCTTTCTTTGCATTTATATATCATGCACATAATCATGTACCTAGTTATACTTATCCAAATTTTAGGGTCAATAGGCTATTTGTTATATGTCCTTTTTTTTGGGATACATGTAAGAAAGAATTTATAAATATTATGATAAAAAATTATATGTTGAATAAACCTATGTCTAAACATCTTTCAACATGAGTATCAACATGATTACCCTTTATTATTTTGATATGTATGTTATTTTAACCTTTATAGTGATACTTGTGAGGATATGTATATTTATCCTTATTTATAAATACCTATACATGAATATGAAGATACTAATATTGTTCTAAATTATTATTTTAACAACCACACTGGGTTTTACCAGAATAGAGTAATTTTAAAAAATTAATTACACATATTCATCTAACATATTTCACCATGAGAAATCTAAGTAAGTGATTTTTTACTAAATGTATTATTCTAGTTAACCCCACAAGGTTTATAGCTAATGCATTTAGATAATTATTACCAAAATAATGACATAACAAACCAATAACAATTTTGAATAAATAATAAAGACTATATTTATTTCATTAAAGTAATAACACAATTTTAGCCATGACTGATCCAACAGTATAGCCACTACTGTATAAGTATAACGAATAAATAGTAAAGTTTCAATAATAAATAATGTCTCAAATAATAATAATAATAATAATAATAATAATAATAATAATAATAATAATAATAATAATAATAATAATAATAATAATAATATATGAAGCTCCATGAAGCATGGGTCTCCATGAATCAAGATTTTTCATGACTCAAGTATCTATCTAGAATCTCAAGTGTAGTCTCTAGTTTAGTATTACTACAGGGAGGGAGAGCAACATCTGAGTGATTTTTCACATCAAAAATGGACCATTGATCCCCTGTACTATCTAAAAAAAATGGAATGACCCTCCCTTAATGGATGGATAGATAATGATAGTGCATGAATCCAGAGTGAAATTATAACCTATGTGTTTTAAGATAACTAATACATTATGTGTATCGTAAATAGATCCATTCTAACATGATATCACCCAAAAATGTAAACTATATCAAACACATGAAATGATTATTTTAAACTATAAACATTACTTTGGGAAAAGTTTTCAAATAGTTAATAATCTCTAGGATCACTCAATTTCAAACACACCACTCGATTGGATTACACGTCATCTTACATTGATGGCACTAATTAAGCTAGTGAAATATATCCATTGCTTATTTAGTGTCATAAATACAATATTTGGTTAAATAATATAATAATTAAAAACAAATAGATTCAATCAAAATATTCTTTATTATAAGATATAAATATGCTACATACTAAAATATCAAATACATACATTTAGTTCATCAAATATAATATAATGAATTTAATATCATCTAGTTTATTATAGAATCATAAATAGTCTTTAATATTAACATACCATCTAGGTAAGAATTATATATAGATTATAAGTTACTCAATATCACAAAGTAACTTGAAATATTATTTCATCCATGAAACAAAACATCAATCACATCTTATTTATTTGTTAATATTCCACAAATATAAAAAAATATAGTCATAAAACAACTTAATAAGATTTGTATTTAAACACTTAAATACTTTATTTTAATGCTTCATCCAAATATTAGATATATAAAAAAGTATCCATTTTACGCTGTTATAATAATATTTTTTATAAGCATATAACAAGTTGCATACATTTATATATAGTATATCCATTCTTAGATTCATAACATTGTCACCAAAATATATGTTTATACCATGTATATATGTACTATTTTTAAACTCTCAGGTTTACATTTAAATTTTTATAAATTCATAATCTGAGAATGTATGCGTTATACTCTAAGTAGACATCCATTATCCATGATCTTAGAGTATCTTATGTACTCTCAGTATACATTCAAGCTATAATAAATTGTCTCAATACCATTAATATACCAGATAATTCCCAATTTAATTATTTTTCCTAAAATACATAGTATATATGTGATTAAAAATTTAGACATAGACAAATAATGATTTAACAATTATATTATTTGAAATACACAAATCAATCAATTCATAGTACTAATTGAAATGTTGGCATATAAAAATGATCAAAGATTATATACTCAATCAACTGTGTTTAAGTATTAATAAATTTTGAGATAATATAACTCAATCCTTCACCACCTATATATGCCTCATACAATATAATATTTAATCACATACCCAAACCTATAATAATATGAGTGAGGTTCTCACTCATTATTTAAAAACAAATCTGAATGTATGTAATATACAAACAAAAAATAATAATAAATTTGAGTGTATATAACACCTAGACATAACCATTCCACTACTAAACCTATCCTTATCATTTATACATTTTATACCAAATTGAAAATAAAACTCCTTTGGAATATGCATTTCATCTATGTCAATGAGTACAATGTTTCACACTTCAACCTAAGTCTTTATAATATACTTGTATATATATCTCTATACATTAATCCAATTATACATCTAACTATATATATTTCTACTCAATTAATTATCTATGGTAGGCATCATTACTAGGCTTTAGACCATTAAATGTTTATGTATTGGAAATAATTAATCCCCAATTCTATAAATATATAGCTATGTATGCTACATACCTTAACAATAGAGACTAAGTATATATCCCATACCCATTATTCATAAATCTTTACAAAGCCAATACACATAGATTTTATATGAAAACATTAACCTTAGAATATATGTGTACATACACACACACACACACACACACACACACACACACACACACACACACACACACACACACACACACACACACACACACACACACACACACACACACACACACACACACACACACACTTGGGTATATACATTTTTATATACAGATAAAATTGTTATGAAACCCATAACATCATTTCTTAAATTCCAAGTTAGGTATATACATAATCAAATCCCTTATAACCAAAATAGAATTTAATCTACATTTGAGCAATAATGTTTATATCCCTTAACTAGTTTGATATCTAAAAATTGAGTCCAAGACCCTACCTAGTTTATAAATATATAATGAATGAATTAACCACACTAAATATTCATAGGGTTACAAATATGGAAATAGATATTAACATTTATTGTTTAAAGTGCTTAATATAAACTTAGTGAAAAACATACTGATCTAACCATTCCATTTAGGGTTACTCTAGGTTAGATGTAGGTTTTTGTGAATGGCTAAGCCATCCATAGGGTGATACATTCAACCCATAGTTTCTTTTATAATTTCAAAAATAACTGAAACTAATAAACCCTTTGTCATTTATTTTACAAAACTCCATCAAAATATAACACAATTATTTAAAGTACATCACCAACCTGTAACTGATATTATAATACAAAAGAAATCAAATTTGTCTTTCCTTTTTAGCTTAAATATCCTTTGATCTACTTATGCCTGCTACACCCACATATGATGTGCCCTCATATGCCTCTCTCCCTTCTCTTTTTTTCTTCTCCATGCCCTCACTTTCTGCCAATTTTTCCCCTTTATGTGACAAACATATAATGACTAAATAATTCATGATGAGAATAAATCAACAAAATTACAATCTACCACTATTTGTTCATGCAGACTCCTTCCAATTCCCATAATGTTTTTACTAAGAATGATTATTAACTCTAGTAAATGATAGATTATAAATCCTAATCATCTCTAAAGTTTAAGTGATTAGTATAATAATCATTTTATGCATGTATTTTGACTTACTAATTCTAACATTGACTTCCCATAGTGGCCATGCAAATTAAATTTATACAAAACCTACAAACATTATAATCCCATGCAATGTCAACTAAAAAACAAGTCTAACTAACATAATGACCATATGATAAGGTAAATATATCATATGACTTTAAAATACCATAAAAAATGTTATGAAATCATCAGAGAATCAAACATAATGATCTCTATATAATCATTACCACATATCTTTATTACTTTGCATAGTATTTTGTTTATTACCTAAGCACTACTCTTAAATCAATAACATTAATTTCATTTTATCATGCCAAATTATGGTTATTATTTATTGATTAAAATTAATTATAATTCATTAATGTCATGTTTATGCAACTATTATAAATGATAATAGTAACCTTAAAAACATAAGTAGTCATTAAACAAACTGACTCAGCTAAGTGATAGAATACATCTATTACTACAACAAAGATTCCAAACAAATTATTATTTATGCAAACACTCAGTTATTACCAAAATAATGGTAACTCACATTAAAACATAAACATATTCATTCAAATAACTAAAAAATAACATTAATAGTTATTAATGTAGTAACATAATTAGATTAGTGAAATTACATAATTAAAATAACTTGATCATCGAACAACAACAAAATCACAACAAACATACATAATGAAAATCAAAACATAATATAACTATCTAACTCAAACAATAATCATAAAACATGTTAATCTATTGTGGTGTTTGCGTGGGTTTTTAATTTTTGTCTATGTCATCCCGCAATCCCTCCATTTACACCATCCTCTCTAATGATTCCCTCACTCCATCACACTCTGAGGGATGGATCTATCTTGCATCCACCTCACAATAATGAATGTAGTTAGCCTAAAAAATTATTAAATCTATAAAACACTATTGTATAAACTAATCAAACATGATCATAATGTACAAAATATAAAAGTACAACTATCTCATAGTAAAGCAATGATGTAAATTAAACAACACATAATTGTTCCATAATCAACATATAACATAAAGCTTAATTAAATAGTTTTTAATAAACTAATAACCATAAAAATTCATGAATCAAAATGTTATTTATCTTAGAGATAAATTAGGATGTGATAATTATGATATGTCCATTATCGATCAATTTTATATTTCAAATGCACTTTATATCCATATTCTTTTTATTCTCTTCCTAACATGCTTCATGAACATTCTTACATTGAAATATTTCGTTTTTGTAGACTATTTAATCCATCAAGTTTTGTTCCTCCCAATATGTTATCTGAGTTATTATACCTCTTAGCTCTGAATATTTTACCAAAAGATTGTAGATACTAAATTATTATTTATATAATCTCAGTCTTGTATACTTAGAAAATACCTATCATGGCTCCACCATTTAGTTTTATAGCTTCTTGCTTCCAAAAGGATCATATTCACCATATAAATGTGCCTAAATATTTATCTTGTGGTATTAACTTATCATTTTTGATGACCCATATCTCCTACATTGTACACACACACACACACACGCACACACACGCATGCACGCATGCACGCACGCGCGCGCGCGCACTCACACACACACACACACACACACACACACACACACACACACACACACACACACACACACACACACACACACACACACACACACACACACACACACACACACACACACACGCACACGCACACGCACACACACACACACACACACACACACACACACACACACACACACACGCGCGCGCGCGCGCACAAAGATTTGTGTACAATTTAGGAGATATGGGTCACAAAAAATGATAGGTTAATAACATAAGATAAATATTTAGGCACATTAAGATGGTGAATATGATCCTTTTGGCAGTAAGAATCTAAATATAAACTTCCTAGCTTGTTATACACTTGCATCCCACATAAGGACACTTGTAGTGATAGAAGTTTCCAGATTATTATCAAGTGTCTAGTCCTCAAAATGCATCCAAAAAAAATGTTTTGAAACATATGGGTTAGCCTATTTGTATTGTTTAACCATACCATGATATATTATAAAAGGTGTGGTATACATACAAATCTAAGCCAATTCATTATTCATGTATAAAATATCAAGTAAACACATATTCAAGCCCATTAAATTGATTTATATTGTCCTATTCTTCCAAATTTTCATATAATTCATAATAAAAAATAATATTATATGTCTAAAGAATTTAAATAGCATCCCATAAATATTATTTTTCAAGTTACAAGCTATATCATTGCATATCCTTACAAATAGTATATTACATCCTTATGTGAAAATAAGCCAACACTTAAGGGAGAACTACATATGTATGAGGCCATCCTTAGAGTATTGGATATGTAAGAATCACCCATTAAAAGAGGGGTCACTAGAATTATTTTGACATCATGAGACTACTAACCCATTTTGGCAAGGTACTAAGACCTAAGGTGAAGAGCTAGGTTTTGATCTAGATATAGTCATCCATAACATGTGCACATTAATAAAATATCTAATAAAATGATTATATAAAACTAATAAATCTCTAGGTGGTCACTCTAAAATATAATTAGTATTAGATACTAGACTTTTCCATTTACATCAAGACCCCTACATCGATACAATTATCTTGAGGTTGATGTAAGTGTCTTAGCCACCATAAATAATATTTCCATAATTTGACAACTGGATCCTAATTTTGTTCCTACCTATTTCAACATATACACTTACCAAATATATCTATTCATTTATAGATAATAAAATTATTCTCTTATTCTTTTTAATGTCATCAAATTATTTATTTTAATTTACTTTCTATATTTATCATAACATGTCATCTTAATTTAAAATATTCATTTATCTGAATTTTCAATTAATAAACTATTTTAGAATAGTTTTATTCATATTTATGTACAGTCTATTCTACCCTTTAACCATCATATAAAATTTTAAAAAGGGTTAAAGATTTGGTGCACCTAACCCCTATGTCTTCTCATGCAACTTCTAGTTTGGTCTAGGGTTTTTAGTCTTTCTGGGTTTCTAATTTTAGTAATTTTTAGATCTATTTTTTTCCATTTCCTTTGGCACTTCTATTTGAATATTATCAAATATGGAAAACATTAATAAATATAGTTTTGAAATGGAAAAAAATAATATTTAGTTAGTCATATAAATATAAATAAATAATTAATTAATGCATCCTTACATGTTACATAAGAAGAAATCAATAAACATGCTTAGGCTAGTGCATCCACATCCAATAATAGTGAATGGTTATATGGTACAATTATTTACACATCATGGGAATAATTCATACTTAAAATCAATTAATGGTTTCAATTCTTTCAACATAGGTGGTTTTTCATCCCCTTTGTTGGCTTCTCAAATCTCAAATATAAATCCAAATGGGCCTAATGTACAAACTCTTCAAGTTATTCAAGATTTGGAAGCTAAGGTTACCAAAATTAAACAAAGTGATCTGAAATAAAATCATGCTATTGATTAAAAATATATATTATATATTCCTCTATAACCTGAGATATATTTTCACCATTTACCAACTATTTTTTTTTCACCCAAGTTCACATTTTATGAAGGCAAGGGTGATCTTGAACAACATTTCCAATATTTCAATGTGGAATGTCATGATTATGATTAAAATGGTAAAAATTTTACCACATTATTTATAAAGAACCTAAAGGAATATGATTTAAGTTAGTTCTATGAACTACCAATCCAATCAATGAAAGCATTTGAACCCCTAATAGATTAGTTTTTAGCACATTTATCTATCAACATCACTATAAATATGTCATATGCCCAAATTTCTAAGATCAAACAAGGAACCAATGAATGTATTAACAAATGTTGGTTGAGGTATAAAATGATTTTGGACACAATGACAAATCAAATGGAAGATAAAAATCTTTAATACATATTTAAGAAAAGATTTCTTGCCCCATTACATGAGTCTATTATTTTCAATACATTCAAATATTTTAATGACTTATTCCATATTATCTAAGATATTGAAATGAAAATTATTTCTTTAAATAAGCTTAAGTATGTATAAAACACATTAACTACCTATACTACCGAGCTTCATATCAACTCTAAATACAAGGTAAGACCTTCAAAACCTAAAATTAAAGCAATCAAAATGGTTAATGTAGTATCAAAATAGACTAATTAGCACATATTATCTAATGCACCTATGAGATAATTTACATGATCACATAATTATCTAGAGTCATTACTTAATAATCTTATGAATTATCATATAATATCTCTCCATCCTCCCATTGAGGTTGATATGAGTTAGCCTCTACCACAAGACTATGATATTAATACATATTTTGACTATCACCAAGGATCTAGGCATCTTAAAAATAGATGTTATACCTTGAAACATAAGATATAATATCTTATTGATAATCAATAACTTACATTTAATGATCCTCCAAAGGATTTAGGTCTATAACTTGGTGACCACCAAAACTATGATATGTTTAAGAATCAATTACAAGATCATTATAGAATAATATAGAATTGAAAATGGCATATAATGTGCATTATAATCCATCACATTATGGGCACCCATTAGATGGGATTATTTGTAGTTATACGTGGACATTACCTTATATGGTTCAAATACCTTATATTACATTTGAATACAGTGAGATTGTGGATGATAACTCAAATATTCATTCATTATTTATTTGAGTATACTTTGATCATCAACCTATACATAGTGTTATGATCAATATCAATGATAGTGAAAATGTATGTGCCATGATATTACTTACACATTTTGGATATACACATTATGATTTATACCCTTTGACTAAAATAGTTAGATAATATATGGGACATCACAACACATTTTTGGTGAGATTGATTTATCTTGACAAATCAGTCTAGCACATGTGGTTACTACATTTTTAGTTATACCATATACAATAGTATTTAATATGTTATTGGGGTGAGCTTGGATACATAAAATATATGAAATACCTTCCATAGTGCATGGGAATATTAAATACATTCATACCAATAGGGTATTCACATTCCCAAAAATACCATATGAACATTTAGTTATAAAAAAGAAGTTTATTCCTTGACAAAAAAATATACAACTTGCTAAGGTTAATCATCCAAAAAATGGTAAGCAACAAGCAATCCCCTTTCTTAGATGGCCCTTTATTAACAGATAGTTTCACCATAGATACATAGTAGATTCCATGGAGTCCTCATCTAAACCTACATGGTATACCTAATTACTAAGAGCACACAAACATGTTATAATTATAGTTTCATCTAGTATACCATAGAGAACTAAATAATGGGTTCCATGAAACCCTACTTATATTACTTATTCAGAACTAAAGAGTACTATGAGACATGCACTAAGTATCATTGATTCTTCATTTATAGATATGACACCTATAGATGATCCTTATCAATATAACCAATTTGATGTACCATATTCTAAGTTTATATATACATATGAGCATTCCTTAGACGGGAACATAGGTTAGCCTTTTATTTTCCAAATATTAAAAAAATCATAAAAAATAAATATATTTAAGAAATTACAATAACATTTAAATTCACATGACTACTAGCTCCTTGGCATTTATATTATTTACTTTGTGTTAGTAGATAACATGTCATTTACTTTATATACACACATATTTAACACATAATTGAATGTGATACAAGAATTTAATAGATACATGCACATATATATGTTGGACCTTTCATATTCACATGTGACATAGTACATTAGGGGCATCTTCTTCCTTGACAATTATTGATATATGTTATATTATTTTATGATCACCTTTCCTTTGTTATGATAAGGGCATATAATAAAATTTACATATGTCTATACTCATGCTTACATCTTTCATAGTTTATATAATATGCTATGTTACATGATTTTTTGGCTAACACATATATGTAGGGACTATTATAATATGCTTATGTTGGTTGCTTATACATAATTTATTCACATTGTCACATTCTTCAGTGTCTTTTTCTTGATATTATCTTTCTTATGGAACATTTAAATATGTTCCTAAATTAATGGCCCCTATGCCATTATATTTTGATTTATTTTACTATTTGGATATTTTAATATGTCATTCCTCTAATTGTGTGGCATTTCGACATGGCCCTTATTTGTAGTCTCCTTATACCCCCTCTTGTTGACATTGAATGCTATTGTGGGTGTAATTAATTATTGTCTAAAGTTGTATTGTTACTTTATAGACATTTAAATTATTCATATCATGCATATTAGGAATTTTTGTGATCACATAATATGCGCTTCATTGATATATCTACTTAGAAATGCTACTTATATGTGTTAGATGATTTATACATAGATTATATAGTTATCTTATCCTTTTGAGGTAAGGTAACTACTAGATTCTATTCCCCTCACCTCATAAGGGGGGGGGTAGAATATTATTCGGGAACACCATATATACATGAATCCACACATACACATTTGATAATGTTTTATATAGTTTACATGATTTATATATACACTTGGGTTAGAATCATATACAAATTACACCATTTTTTATAGATATAGGGCAAAGTTTTTTATATATGTGATAAAAATTATATATATTTATAAAATAAAGATTAAATTTTGATATATACTTCATCTTGAAACACATTATAGGTACATATGCCATGCAAGTGCACCAAAAATTACAAGTATATATTCAATATTATGCAAACTTGTATACCAAAAAGTATTTTTTTCACCAAGAAACACCATTTTGAGCCCTTTATGTCTATAAAGTTTGGCTCCTTTTAGTACTATGGTTGAGATTAAATTACCTCAATAGCCTAACGATACTATGTCTTTTTATTTTGAGTTGGTTATACAAATTAACTTGGATTTTATTATATTGTCACTTCAATTTTGTGATTAAGATGCAATGATCTCAATGGTTGTGTCACAACTCACCCTTATACTAGGTTGTGGGAATAGTTACCCTCCAATGTCCCTCCAAATCTCTAATGTTTAGTTTTGAGTATCTCTCATATCTAAGGCTTTATAAAGAATCATCTTTAATAATTAAAAATACCAAGGGGAAACATGGTTTCATCAACACACAAGTGTATTCCTTCCTTACTTTGTTTCTATTTAAGAGTTTTAATTATTTCAAATTTCATATTATATGAACTAATTTATATTATAACATGATCTTAGTTTTAGGTCATACACTAGAGAAATAATCAAAGTGGATTAAGAAAAGAAAATATGTGTTTTACACACCTATAGATGCATTTATTTCCTTTAACCTATTATTTTCATCCTCATACATTACTAAATTAAAGGGGGGATCTAGATACTAAAATCTAGTTTATATAGCATCTCAATCTTGTATGCTTGATAAATATCTATCAATAAGGCTTACATTAACCATCTAAATAGGCCTAATATATTTATATTATGGTCCTAACCTACCATTTATAATGACCCAAATCTCTTGCATTGTATACAAAACCTAAAACCTGATATATATCCTTCATTATCAATTTAATATCCTTAACAACTTCCTATCCTTCTATGCACTTATGTCCCACATAAGGTAACATGCATCGATGTAAGTGTCTATATTCTATCAATTTTAAATTCTTCAAAATTCATCTAAATTTCAAATGTTTTGAAACATATGGGTCAACCAATTTGTCTTGTTGAACCCTACCATGAGATATTTTCAAAAGGTATGATATAAATTAAAATGTAATACAATTTATTATTCATGTATAAAATACCAAGTAAGCACCTATTCAATCTAATTAAATCTATTTCACAACTGAGTTATACTACCCTATTATTATTTATTATCATATCAATCATAGGAGCAATCATATTATATGCTTGAAGCATTCAAAGAACAACCCATGAATAGTATTTGTCAAGCTACAAGCTAGATCATTTTATTCATGTTATATATTATATTTCATTATTGTGCACATATAATCCAACACCTAAGTGAGAACTATGTATGTTTAATTTCCTCTTTAGAGTATTGGCAATGTAGGTAGCACCTATTAACAAATGGGTTATTGGGGTCAGTTTGACACTATGATCCCACTAACCCATTTTTAACAAGGTATAAAGACCTAAGGTGAAGAGTTAGGATTTGATCAACTTAAAATAATATACAACATGTGTGTGTGAATAAAAAGTATTAGAAAAAAGGTGATAAAAAACCCAAAAATCTCCAAGTGATCACTCTATTATATAGTGAGTATTCCATACTAGACAATATATTTATATCATGAAATTTGCATCGATACAAGAGTCCAAGCCACCAAAAATAGTATTTTCATAATCTAAAAATTAGATCTTGATTTTTTTATTTCATGTTTCCACCTCTATAGTTCTTATATCTACCTATGCATTTGTAGATAAGATAATTATGATCTCTTATTAATATTTATGTAATCAAATTATTATTTTTAATGTACTTTATATATTTATTATAACTCTACATTTTAATTCAAAATATTCATTTATCTGAGTTTTCAATTAATTGGCATACTTTTGAATATTTTCATTCATCCTTATGTATAATTTATTATAAAATTTAACCCTCATCCAAACATTTAAAAAGGGTTAAACAAATATATAACATTTCATTTTTTACATTTGACAAAACATTTAGGCATTTCGACCATAATTTTATAGCATATGAGATGTATTTAGAGTATTAAAAGTCAAAATTACAAGTTCCTACCACAAATATTCAACCACTACATTTGTCTAATTTTATGTGCTCTTATTTATTTCACATCATGAGTAATCATTATTCGATCAAGTGTTGATATATTTAAAACTATTTGGATTTAATTCATCTTGATCCTATCAATTGTCATCTTTATATGGATATGCCTCTTTAATATGTGACTCCAACATACATCCATAAAAATGGGAGTTATATTGTGTTTAACATGATATTTATACCCATTCTCATTATAGATGCATATCCCTTAAGTAACATTTCTACTAAATTTTTAGGCAAAAGCCTCATTCCACATAATAGCATTTAAATGACACCCTCATGATGGAGGAAAAACATTACTTACAACTAAAACTACCACTATGGATGGAATATATTCTTCCTAATTTAAGTTTTTTTATATTTGGAAGATTATCGTCTTGCCTATTTTAGAATGCTTAATTTATGAATTGAGGTCATTCACATGGAATTCCTTGTGTAAATATCTAAGAGAATGGTAAAAAACATGGTTAAAGTGAGATATCAATTATGAAAATATATTTATGATTTTTTTTGATGGTTTGTGCATACATATTATAAACTATTTATGAGTGATTATTAATACATGTTTTGATTTTACATTACTATCTTTATTATTACATGTTTCTCACTTTTTTACTTTCTTACACAATTTTATTTACTTTTATGCATTTATTTTCCTAACATATTTTATTACACCTCTTGGTTTTATTTCGCCATTTCATCTATCCAAATACCTTTGGTATCTTTAATTTTCAGATATTTTCATCTTTGTTTATTTTTCCATTGATTATTTTTTAGTTTCCTTGATATTTTTATTTTTTAGCACCCTTTTATCTTTACATCTTGGTTTTATTCCATCATTATAATGCTTTTTTATTTGATTAGGTAAATAACCTAGTTTTATAGGGATCCATGAACCACAAAAGTATTATATAAAAATATCAATAGGCCAATCCATGGCCATACAACAAAATCAACAAAAAATAACTATAACATGCTAAAATTAGGGAAAAATAACATAAAAGATCAAGATGGGGGGCCTTCTGGTGTTTCCTCCTCCTCTTCTAGTGTCTTCTCTGGGATATCCCAATTGAAATTTGAGACCTTTGTATTCATGTAATTACCATGTCCTTTTGGCTACGTCACTTGGAAGAATCATGCATGATCTCTTCTAGCCTTGAACCTATAGGGGTATCTTATTAAAGGGGCCAATTTGAGGGAACCAAGTTGGGGGGGTGTGTTTTGTGATCTTTGGAAACTATTTGATAGGGTTTAGATCAAGATTAGTGGACTAGTTGAAGGATTTCATAGTCAATTTAGCCTACATATGTAGGTTTTTCCACTCTTGTATAAGGTTATCAAGGGTCAACGCAACCTCCGCCACCTTGTTATTGAATTTTTATAGCTGATCCTTGTTATTTTTAGCTACTTATATACAATAAATTTGAAATTTACCTCAACAAGGAAGATCAGCTTGGGTTCGGGGATGAAGAGATTGAGAGGAAGGTATTTGATAGGGATATTATAAATACCATCCTAGGGGGTACTCACTAGGACCCCAAGGTGGGGTCCTCCTTTAGAAAATCTTCATGAGAGTCTTCCTTAGTAAAGGATCCCCATAGGGGACCTCCATCCATTTTATAGCTTTTCCATGATTTAAAAATAGCATAATAAACCCCTAGTGTAGGATGGGGTTAGACTTGTTGACTTGGTGAGTGAAGGCAATACATTATAGTGACTTAAGTAGGTAGAAAGGAATGCTGATATTCTAGCCTAGAAAGTGATTTAATAACAAAAAATGATGATAAAATATTAGGTTATATTTACCCTCTAAGGTCATGTATCTTAGTACCTAAAGATATATTTTTGGCTAATATCATAGAAGGCCCACCTAGGGGAAACCCTTCTTGTTAGTCTTCATGACCTCATTCATGAAAAAATCATTGAAGGAGTTCCTGATTCTTAGTCTAGTCCTTGAAGGCCTTTTTCCCCTCATAGGACATGCCAATATCCTCCCCAATAAATTCCTCCATAATACTAATCTTAATTCCCAAAATTACCATCATGCATTTGTTCCATGCAGTGATAAAATCCTAGGGCACATCAACATTATTCTTATTAATTCTCACCACTAACTCTATGAGACCCCCACACCTAAGATTTTTCCAAACCTTCTTCTACCCCCACACCTATGCACATGAAATAGGCTCAATCTATTCTCTACCTCCTCCCATTGACATAGTGAAAATAGAGCTAAGGTAGATAGGTGGATGGTTATAGAGAGAATAGTTTTGAACAAAGTGAATAAGGTTTGCCCACCATTTTTGTCCTGTAATAATTAAACCACCTCATATGTTCATAAAGGTAGATCATCATATTTAAATTCCATCCCTTGATATAAATATTTTGCTCATGTGATGACATGATATTCCATTCAACATGTTTTACTGTCATCTTGTATGGCCTTTAGGACATTATTGGGGATATGGCCTATTTCATGAAAGCTAGTTAAAAGGTGGAGTTCTAATCCTATGTTGGCTAGTAGATCCACCACCCCATTTCCTTCTTGATAAGTATGCATAATTTAGAATTGTGCCATGCCCCTCAAGAGTTATTTAGCATCATCCATGATGTTGTTAATAGTGTAAGAGGGGCTTATTTTCCTTCCAGTGTATTTAAAATATTTAAAAAATCACCCTCCATAATGATTCTTTTTAGTTTGAGTGTGGAATCCAATTATATACCGTAGAGGAATACCTTACATTCGACAAGGTGGTTTGTTTGATTTCAAAAAGGTCCTACATAAGTGGAAAGCATCTCTCCTTTTGAGTTCCTTATGACTCATCCCCCACCTATAGGTCTTAGGTTGCCTTTAGATGTGCCATCAAAGTTCATTTTCTCCCATCCTTCTAGTAGAGCCTTCCATTTTATATGTTTACATGTAATAGCCTTAGAGGGTAAGATTAAGTGTTGTACTATGTCCTAGTTGTTGAATATTTATAGTGCTGAAGGAGGTCTAGGGTCTTTGTATTTAGGGGGAAAAGATTTACAATTTTTAGAGATAGCCTGACAAAGATGGAAGAAGGTCCCTTTAGGCTAGTACCTTTTGTTTAAAAAAAATCTATCATTATGGGATTTATAGACACACCAAAACCAATGTAGAAGATCTAAGTACCAAAAGAATTTTAGGAACGAGAGATTCTAGGGTGGTTTCTATTACATAATAAGGTCAAGAAACTTATTAGGTTTAACCCAAATTAGGTTAAATTTATTTAGCATCTAGTTAAATAGTGTCGAGTCAAAAGAGTACTCTATAAATATATTATGGACCAAGTCCTCCACATTTGGTCATATAGGGCATCTGTTGAAGACTATCAATCCTATTTTAGCTATGTTATCTACCCTCAAGATTTTATCTTGTGTCACTCACCAAAATAAAAAGTTAACTTTAGGATTCAGATACTTAACCCAATTTTTTCCCATAAATTCCATTCACTCACTAAATTAAGGTCAATGGCATGTCCTGAGGCCACCAAGTATGATCCATTATCTTTAGAAGCCCATATAAATTAGTATTCCTTCTAAAATGTAGGGATATGGATCTAACTCATCAAAGAGTTAAGGGTCTGTATTGCCTATGATTCTTCAATTGAGATCCCATCATAAGGGATCATTTTCAAACTTTTTAAACCCTCATTTACCACCTATAAATATTTAATTTTTGATCCCCATATTTGCTTAAGGTCTATAGACAAGTTATCCAAAATCTATTATGAGGACAAGGGAGTGGAGGATAGTCAAGAATCTTCTTAGAAGTCAATTTTCTCACCATTGCCAAATTTTCATATGATGCCTTTCTTCAGGAGGTCCTTACAATTGGTGATGGTCTTCTAGAAAGTGGATCCATCCACAAGTACTTATTCCCATAAGAATTCATCTATTTCCACTCCTTCCAAGAATTTAGTTTTAATAATTCTTGCCCATTCATTATCTTTTTCATAAGCCTCTAGCCTATTTTGGCCAACAAGGCTCTATTCATATTTTTTTTATGTTTCTTAGGTTGAAGCCTCCGTTTGATTTGAAAATTCAATATTTTTTCCACATGATGAGGTTATATATAAATATTTATTTATTGCTCCTCCATAAGAATATTTTTTCTATTTATTCAATTTTAGAGGCCACTTTAGAGCAAATTCTAAAAATAGACATTTGGTAAACAAGGATGCTCTAGATCAAGGCTTTAAGTAGCTGATATTTCCTTGCATAAGTAAGTAAGTGACCCTTCCATCCTACCATATTTATTTTAATTCAATCAATGAGAGGGTCTCAAATCTTAGAATCCATTTTTACTTTAAAGAGTGGGATGCTTAAATTATTTTCTAGAAGTTTTCCCACCTAACAATCTAAAATTTTAGCAATTATTTTTTATTGAAATAGAGGAGTGTTAATGAAAAATATATAACTCTTTTGAAATTTGATGAACTAATTAGAGACATTTTGATAATTTTTAGGATGAGTTTTATATTTTATGCCTCCTCTATGGAGGCTTCACCTAGTATTATGGTGTCATCAACAAATTATTCATGCATGATAGGTTATATATTTATAGCCACTAAGATTCCTTCCAGCAGTCCTTAAGAGTGGGCTTTCAATAGACTCATGCCCAACATTTTTTCTATAATGATGAAAAGGTAAGGAGATAGAGGGTCACCTTGCCTTAGTCCATTTGAATTAGGGAATAAAATTTTTGTAATACAATTTATGATAACAAAAAATTTAGGAGTGGAAATGCAGGTATATATGATCTTCCAAGTATCACTAAATCCTAGCCTCTCCAAGATCTACATGAGGAATCACTAGGAGACCCGATCATAGGCTTTTGACACATCCAACTTAAATAACATTCCCTTATCAAGGAACTAGAGATGGAATGAATGGACTCACGAACTAGGATGATGACATCTATTATTTATCTGCTAGCTATAAAGGCCCCCTGATCCTCCCCTATGACTTTATTAAGGAGATGTTGTATTAGTTTTATAAAGAAGAAGGATCATATTTTATACATGGTATTGTAAAGACTAATGGGATAGAATCCTTGAACATTGGTAGCACCATGATTTTTTGGGATTAGTAATAGGAAAGTGTTATTAATTCCTTGAGAATAGTTTTAGATTGGAAAAAATCTTTAGTAGCTACTCCAAACTCCTTGTGGACAATCTCCCTAAAAAATTTGAAGAAGAGTGGGGTGCCATCAAGTCCTAAGGCTTTGGAGCCATCCATTGAAAATATTGCACTTTTTATCTCCTCTTTATAATGAACATTAGTGAGGGAGACATTATCAATGTTAGAGAAGACTTTATCAAATTTGTTGAGTGTGTTAGCTACTAGATGATCATCTAGTAATCTTTCTTCTGAGAGGAGATTTAAAAAAAATGATTACATGGCAAGAAATATCATATTCATCTCTATTTATATCCCAATTTTCCATTTATAATTGAGATATTTTTAATGTTCCTATGTCTTATTTAGGAGTGATGGAAGAACTTGGTATTCCTATCACCCTCCTTTAGCCATGTGTATCTATACTTTTGTATCCAATAGGCTTCCTCTCTTGCTTCAAGGTTGTGAAATTAACAAATATGTTATTTTTCCTTGAGATGTGTGTGATCATTACTATTTCCCATATCACAAAGACCTTCAATAACCTAAAGTTTTGATTTGAGATCCTTCTTTTGAAATAAAATATCCCCAAATACTTCTTTATTCGAAATCTTCTACTTCATTTTGAGGAACCTGAGTTTTTTAGTAAGAATAAACATGGCAGAGACTGAGAAAGGTTCTTTCCACCAAGATCTTAGGGATTCCATGAGATTAGGATGAAGGAGCTACATGATTTCAAATCTAAAGTGACAACATTTAGGATTTGATATTTTGTCTCCTTTATAAACCAAGGGATTATGATCAGACCTAATTTTGGGGAGGGAAGAAAGATTGTTGGAGAATTAAATATCCTAGTTTAGGGAAATCAAAACTCTCTCAAGGTGGACCTGGATCAAGTTTTCACCTAGTCTTCTATTAGACCATGTAAAAGGGTTTTAGTTTAAGTCCACATCCACTAATCCTACATTTTCAAAGAAATCAATAAACTCCATCATGTTGTCAATGAAGTGTATTATAATGTTATTCTCTTCACATGTGTCACATTTTTTTATTTTGCATTACTAAATGTAGTGTTACATGTTTCTCACTTTTTTACATTTTTGTATCTTGTTATTTAATTTTTTGCATTTACATTCCTAACATATTCTATTACACTTCTTGGTTTTATTCATCCATTGCATCTTCTCAAATTTCTTGGTATATTTGTTTTTCATTTCTTTACCCCTTGCATTTTTTGTCCATTGATTATTTTCATTTTCCTCTATATATATTTATTTTTCATCATCTTATTATCCACACTTGTTGGTTTTATTTGACCAATGATTATTTTAAGTTTCCTTGATATCTTTAATTTTCATGTCTTTCCCTCTTGGGTTTATTTATCCATTGAATCTTTTCATATTTGTTGGTATATATAATTTTTGTGTATCTCCTTCTTGGGTTTATTTATACATTACCACCTTTTTGGACAATTAGGTGGATTAGTTTTTGTGATATTCTCCTCTTAGGTTTATTCTCTCCCCTTCTAAGTATTTTCCACTATATTTTCTTATCTTAAACCTATCTTAGGTTTACATGGATTATCAAGTGGTATAACTATCTCCCTTAATGTCACCCTTCCTTTCTGGGCTTATATTATGATTTATGAACTATTTCAATTTTATTTACATTCTCATGTACTTTTAGATCATTTTATGTTTAGTCTATTAGAAGTAAAAAATTCTTTTCTCATGATTAATTATTAGCATGTATTCATTATATCATATTAAATTTGGTATATCTCTCATGATCCCCTTTTTTTCAATTTATTTATTTCATGTGATACACACTTGGGTCAAATATGAGAATGCAATCTCTTATAATGTTTAATTCTAGGAGTTTCTAAACTTCTAGGCCTTGGATTATCTTTTTTAGTGGTTAAGTTTAAGATCTCTTGTGTTAGTAATATTTATCACCCATTTATGGTTTCTTGAATATGTATGGAGGATAATATAAAAATACATAATATTTAAAATCCAAGATATTAATATTAAAAACATATAATTTTAAAAGGGTAAATATATTTTAAAATTCAAAGTCACACTACATGATGGGGCCATATATTTGATTACCATATCCCATTATCCTAGTTGAAAATAGAACCTATATTTGGCATAAAATAGAGTTCATGTCCATTGGGTATGGTAGTATAGTATATTTGGGTAGGAGGATTCACATATTTCAATAATTCCACCTAATTTCTCACATAAGTAATTAATCCTTGTAGTGATTGATGGATCTATCAAGGTCTTGTGAAATGGGGAAAACATTATTGGAAGGTAGTGTCCTTTTATTTTTCATGCATTATAAATCTTGGGATTATTTCTATATTTCACTTTTTATCACAAGTTATATGATTTCTAGGTAGGATTATCTATATCATTGATGTAGAAAGATATTAGCCTTACCCACTTGATTAGACTATCTTGTCCTCATTAATGATTTATAAACATATTTTATCTCTATTTTATTATTCTCCATATCCCCCTTGATGTATATTATTGATATATTATCAAATCCCTCTCTTTTATTTCCCATTTTTCTATCTCTTTGATTTATATTTGACTCTCATATATCTATTTATTATGCCTCTTTAATTTTTAGTTAGTGTGTAGCATGGTAATACCTCTAGGAAAATAAATAGGATCCCCTAAAAAAATCCCATCACCTTCAATCCAAGTCATAATAATAATTTTAATGATGAATTTAGATGCTCATGTCTTTATGTAACACTTTCTAATGCCTAGCATTGATTTGGTGGCCACTCCTTCCATTTCTTTTCACATTATTTCTAACTTAGATTTTATTATATCTAATTAATATGATGTTTTGTAATCATTTCTTAACTTTTCATTCCTTTTATTTGTATTATATTTTATCTACTCTAATTTTCATTAGATTTTTTTCAATAACATTTTAATATCACTTTTTGACACATTATTCATGATTATATGTTATTTCCTTGAATTAAATTAACATTTGATATATTTTTTGTTGGACATTTTATCATGTTCTCACAAATTTTTCTTATCATATTTTGATTCCTTTACCAACATTCTATGTTGATTTATCCTTTTTTCTAATTATATTATATTCTAATTACAATGGATGCTATTCTTATCCCTTGAAATCTTGTACACATCTTATGTTTGTATATGTATCTACATTTTATTTCTTTATTACAATTTATTTTGCATTGTTATTTTTCATATTTATATATGCTTACTTTATATGTAATTTTTACACTTAGTATTTCATTATTTTTTATATAAATGTACATGGTCAAATTTAAACAAATAATAAACATATGTGATAACATACCAATAATTATATCGCATACAACAATGTTAACATGCTATATCTATCTAAATAATCAAAGTAACATTTTTCCCATGTAAAAAATAATGACCCAAAATAATGATATATACACAAGATGAAATGTTTTTTACATTTCATATATAATTTAAAATATAAAACATTTGTGTATGAGGCAAGTGAATATCTTCATCCATTTGTGAGGAAGGGGATATGTTTTTCTTAGATATCATGTTTTAGCCTCTATGAGATATCTCTATAAAGTTGTGATCTTTGATAATGAACGTAAAACATCTCCCTCTACTTAGATATCCTATGTTTATAGTGTTATGATTTGATTAGTCATTACCTACTCTATTTTTTTAGACATTAAATACACATAAAGATATATCACTCTATCATTAACTATAGCTACCTAAGATTTAGGTAATTATTTTTGGCACCATTGCTACTTATTTTCATGTTTCAACATCCCCTCATATCACTACTACTAATATATATGGACACCGACTAAAATCATGGCCTCATATTTGTATATCCCATGTATCAACTCCAACTAGTCTAAACAAACTCACATGATCACATGTGTGATATATCCTATGTATATGAAACCAACATCTACCATCTCTTATGTATATACAAAATCAAACTAAATTCCACATTATATCATGATATATATCAAATCTAAATAAACTATAATAGTCACTATGATATATTTTATCTATTGATATATAAAATGAGGATATATAATTACAATCATAAATTAATATACCTATATGTGTACCCCCATAAATTATGTTCAATATATTGATGTAGCCAAAAATAATACCCTATTCCTTTCCTCCATCTCCCATTTGGTGATCCCCAAAGGCCACTACCCATCTCTCCCAAATTAGGATCAAGATATTATTATCTTGAATACATAAAATGTCATCGTAATATTCATGTATAAGGAGTTATTTATACTACATGTAATATAAAAACCTATTAAATTAACTAAATAATAATCCTAGACAGATATACTTATATATATATATATATATATATATATATATATATATGTATATATATATATATATATGTATATATATATATATATACCACCATCCCTTAACATTTCATAACCTTATGATCTTTAGGAGTGCATCATGGTCTCAACCTTGTAATCTATAATTGTGGTCCCTAAAAACTCTCACAAAAAATATATATCATGACTCATTATATAGGGTAGTAGGGCTATTATTACTCTTAGGAGGGCCTTTAAAAACATTTTAGGGTACCCATGTGCAAATATCTACCCACAAATTTTAGAGACTATTAACCTTATATTGGCCTCAATATATAATTATATATAGACATGATTTAAATCTATCCATAATCCCCTACTATGGAATCCATGTAATCTCATACCTATATATAGTATCTAGTATATTATTCCCTATCACACATTACATGATAGAACCTGTGCCCATAATATAATTTAGGGAAATCAATTTACTATCTTGTGTCAAATCCTTATAGGTGATACATGGGAAATATCTCATATAACTAGCATGTAAATAGTATGATAGGTCCCATCACCTTTTGAGACCTACTTAAAATATCATAAAAATTGTGCATTAGTTGCACCTAAATACTTAGTATTATGTTATATACTATCTCATAATTCAAAATAGTGACATACATGAAAATCAAAAATAATTGGACCTCTCTATTTGACTTATGACAAAACATTTGTTTAGTCATCAAACCTATAATCACTTTACATATATTTGGAACATCAAACACATACACATCAAAAATATTCATGATAAGTGACCATTCATCAGACATATGCAATATCATTTCCGACCATGTTAGTTCCTATTTCTATTTCAAACCATTTAGTGCATAAAATACTAAGGGAGTACCCTCCAATTCTAGGAAGAATATAACACATAAATCTACCAAGGTGATTGCCACCTCCACTTTATCCTCATACACCTATCATATGAAAGTTTTTTCACTCTTCTACTAATATTTTAGAAACATCATAATCATGCATACATTTAATGACACCAAACATATCTCCATGATCCATCCAAAGCCTAAATTAATTATAACACCTCTATATTAATCTTACAACCTAGTTATCACATGAAGTAGATACGATGCATCTATAATTTTACATAGTTTTGGATGCCTTGTGACTAAAAAATCCCCAAAATAAATCCTAATTAGTTTCATCTTGTAGATATTAAAATATGTTCTTAGATACTTTTAAATGTTATATTTGGCATACCTTCACCTTACATTCCTTGTCCATACCCATTTGGATCTTATTCACCCTTCTTGTACATCTAAAATATTTCCATGGTTATAACATTCCATTTTTCCTATTAGTCACCTATAGAAAATCCATATTATATGTTGATCATACTTAAAATCATATTCAAAATATCTTCAAATCATCTAATTAGTTTGAATACCTTATAGATATAACCACTAGTCTCATATTATTACAAAATTATATAATCATCCAACCCTATTAGACTCATTCCAAATTAAATAGCTGACACTTTTCAAATTCAAATATTTCTTATGGGTTGGCTCATATGTTTTTTTATGTAAGTGGTTCAAGAAAGTACCTAAAGAATCCCATATAAAAACATAAAAAGTCTAATCCTATTCCTTTCTACTACTTTTTAAGAAATATTACCATAAACATGTGAAAATTCAAATAAAATACCTTATTATTTCTAATATATTCATCAATCATAAGGATTAAGTCCTATCCAAATTTTAATCACCTCAAATTCAACACAAAGTTATTATTTTCCAAGTATCAAAAGCTATATCACATGTTACATTCATTAACAAAGCCTTATTTCACACATACTCCTAATGGGCAAAACTACATGAATTTTTACTTTCCTCTTAAAAGTATGTGATATGTATGTATCACTTATCCATTTATCATGAAATTTTTATGGTAAGCTCAACCCACCTTTTTTACCATTTTTCATATAAAACCTAGTGTCAAACATAGATCTAGGGTACAAAATATAAAGACATAGGTTCATGGAATTAATTTCACATATAACTATTGAATATCACACATAGATATTACTTACAACTAGTTACAATGGTATATACAAAATTCAAGAATCAAAATCTACTTATAAGAAACCTTCAGGTTTTATAATATAACATCAATACGTAGCATTGTGAAGTTGCCAGTTTTGTCTATCCATACCTAGAAACATAGGTCCTAGTATATGCAACTTACAATATATTTTTTTACCCTTTTTGATATCTTCATTTATTATTATACTTGGAAAAAAAATTTAAATATTAATTATATTTATCCTCTTATTATTTTCCATAAATAACAAGTGCAGTTGTCAAATAAGATTATGATTTTTACATTTATGCTTGTTTCTATTTTTTTATTTTATATAATTTGAATTAGTTACTTAGTTTTATCTTATTGTGTTTAAATAATAAAATATAAGTTAAAACATATTGGTGAACACATTTACATATTTAACATATCCAATCCCTAGGTATTCCCTAAGGGTTTCATCCTTCTATTTAGGGGTCTAGATTTTTGTCTCAAGGTTTCAATTCTAATTTTGGATCTCTTCATACAAAATAAAATGGATATTTTTCAAATTTGGCCATATAAATTTTAATAATTTCATGATTTTATTTTATCCCATCCAATAAGGCTAGTTCCCTTATCCTTATAAGGTGAATTTATATATTAAGTGGTGAATGTATTGAGCATTATCAATTCCTTTAGTTTCATATAAAATAACTATAATCAATGCAATGAATAATAATTATTTATATTATATTATTGTAATAATTATTAACTAATATTTAAAAAATAATATTATATTAAAATTCTTGATTCAAAACATGTTAATTATGATAGTCATGAATATTATTATTTCTCATAGAAAACACCCCATTTTTATCTAAAGATGAGGACCATCTTTTCTTGTCTAATCTTTATCCCTTGGGAGTTTTTGGTGGTTTTCATATTTTGTCCATTTATTGGTAATTTTCATAAGTCCAAAGATCTTGAGCTTTTTAAAATCACATTATAAAAAATGCTTGAAAATCCCCTTTTGGGGAAAATCTGACTTAGACTTATGTAAATTATCTAATTTTTTTTAGAGTCTTATTTAGTCTTTCCCATAGTAATTTATCCCATTTATGATTTGTTTCAATGATAATTGGATAATTTATTATGATTATTTAAATTTATACTTATTCATTTTTGGTAAATGAGCTCAATCTACCAAGGTTCTTCTAAAAAGGACTACTTAATTCCATTAAATTAGTCCTCTTTTTGATCCATTTCTACTTGAATCTTCTCTAAATTGGCTAAATATTTAATTAGGTTTAAATTTTACCATAGTATATTTTATAAAAATGGTCTATATACGATTTGAAAATGTATTTGAATTATTTGAAAATGTTTTTATCTTTGCTAAGTTTATTTTCCTTATTTATTTTATTTTGAAGACTTAATCATTTTAATCTAAGTTACTTAGTTGTTGACTTTTAAAATTTAAAATTTTTACTATGTTCCTTTGATTTACTTCCCATAGGTGCCCACTTTATTTCCCAGAGCCATGTAATGATCTTTCACAGAACTTAACAGCCTTGACCCATTTTTAAGATCTTCTTTAAGACTTAGCCAATTCTTCAAAATGGTTCTTAGAACCACCTAGTATTTTTTTACCATTCCATGGGATTTGAGTATTTAAAATTCATCTAAGATCTGAAAACTCTTTAGATATTGGGATGTCAATGTGTGTTATGATCCATGTGACTCTCTACCTTGAGAAACTCTGTACACAGAAAAGTACTCTAAGTGAGTGGATAAGTGGGATTCTACCATGTGACATGATCATGATGACCTACTACCCTAGGTGACTCCATACACACAAAATAATCTAGGTGAGTGGATAAGTGGGATGTTTCCAAGTGGCATGATCTTAGTAACCCATTAACCTAGGTAATCCATGTAGTCTCAAAACACATCAAAGTCTTAGGTGGAAAAGATGATGCCATATGGTTAAATCCCACTTCACCATGGCCAAAAGATAATTAGTGCATATCAAGACATATTTGAGTAGAATAAAATCATGGAATAATAATGTGGCATGAATTAATTGCTATAAACCCAAGTTTCACCTTGTGAATTAAATTATTCACTTTTTCTTCAGACCTAGACTAACATTAGAATGGCCTAAAGGTTGTGGGTGACCTTATATCTAGACCAAACCTCTAGATTATGGGGCTAGCTCTGCTGGTACATCATTTATGGCTCAATTTACTGAAAGACATTATTATTGAGGTGTAAATAGATATAAATTCATAAATTAAACCTAATCTAAGGGGAGGTGATGCACCTATATTTCTTATCCACTCAAATTAAACTCCTAACAATACTAGTAGACAATGCATAAAAATAAATCACTTTATTCAATGGCTTCTAAGAAATAATGTTTCATATAGATGTTGGTTTCAATGAATAAAGCATGAATATGATGAGAATAAGCTCTATTTAAAGTCACTTATAATCAGATTTCCACTCCAAACACAAGCCATCGACATCATAACACACTAGATGACCTACATAAAAAGCCTATTATCACCTAGGTGAGACTTGGACCTACAAATGGGAAGATTACACCACTTATTCATTCAAAATGCGTATGTACACAATATATAATAATCATGAATAATATGCAATATTATATTCATTAGTCAAATTAGTTTACAAGTACAAAACTAGGTAGAGTTTCCTCATACCTAGGTGAGGGTTACAAAACAAGGCCTTAAGGCCTGAACAAATAGAAGAAATGGAAGAGGAAGAAGGGGATAATGGATTATAGGAGATATTAAAGGTCATAAATAACCATATTTAACTAATTACCATAGTTAAACAATATTTACAATAGTCCTCTAACTCCTTCCATGCATTGATGCTCTTGATGGTCTTTGAATGAGCCCTTAGGCATTGAAGTGGGGTAGTGGAGGATGTGTTTGAATTTTTAATATTCTCTTTAAGAATTTTACACCCCTATTTTTGTAAAATAACTCCTCCTATTGGAAGTTACAACATCAATTAGAATTTATTAAGTCATCATGAATAATACAATAACCCATCCCTCTTTTGAGCATGTGACCAAGTCAAGAAACTAATTCCTTTATCCATTATGACCATTGAAAGTGAATTATTTTAAATTTAATGATAAATTACATGTAATAATATATATATAATAACTTATTTTATCATTCCTCTATTCCAACTCTCATTCCTCTTGGTTGACCAAGTAGGTCAAATAAGCCAATTAAGCCTAGTAACTTGATTATGTGTGTTTGGAATCCATGAAAGTATATTAAATACCTTTATATAATATTAATTTTTAATTTATAGGTATGAACAAACACCCTACACCATGAAATGGGCCTTCTTGAGTCGCTCATACTTGAAAACTTGCCAAACTAGGTGACTAGGTCACCTTATCTCTCATAGCTACAAGCTGGCTATTTGGAAGAGGATTGTAGATACATTTATAGACATAGTTTTGGTAATATAATGACTTTATAAAATTAAACAAGTGAAAAAAATCCCCCTATAATGATTGGAATACTTCATATTAAATATATACCCTATAAATCTCTCAAAATATTGAAAAAGTACACTTTTTTACCAAATCCATAAAGTGTACGTACAACATAGTACCATAGGCAGAGTCTCCTCTAATTTATATATTTTTTATTTGTTTATAAAACCAATTTAGGGTTCTTGAGTGAAATTATCTCAATCCATTCTAAGACTAGTCTACAATAGAGTTTGAGGAGGGTTTTGGAGGTCCACCATATTAATGATGGTTCATAAAGTATGGACCTCAAAACTAGAACTTATTGTTATATATATTAATTCCATTTACACATTAAAATTTATTTATTATCTTTATTTACCATGAAAAATATGTGTTAATATATTAATGTAGGGAAGTGTGCTTTTAGTCTTCTATAGGTAGTTTGGACATACTTATAGTCTTCACACTCGTTCATAAACCTATGATGCTAAAAATAACCCTATCCTTCATGGATTTAAAGTGTAAAATGGTGAATAAATATTTATAATATAATTTTACCTTAGTATTTTTATGTTTAAGATCCAAGCACTTGAATAGATGGCTCGAACTGGCTACCTAGACTGTGTAGTTCAAGTAGGAACTTAAGACTAGTTTGATCTTTATAATTATTTTTATATGTTTAAAACATATATACTTTGACTTGATACAATATATTATACATTATAATTATTTATAATATACCTAGGATAATTTTAGTGTGTCTCAAGTGTGATGGTGGAGCTTGAGGCCTAAGATTGTATTTTAGGCCAAACAAGCCTAGACTAAGAGTTAGGGATCTGGATGACATGTAGATGGTTTGTGGTAATTAATATTAACATAATATAAATTTTATAACATATTTATATAATTAAAAAATTAATTTATATTCCCAAAATTTAACTATGTATTCATTTTTTTGCCCTCATTCAAGTAGCTACCTGTAGGTGACATTGCCAAGACTATTAAGTCTGAGTGTTTAGAAGTAGTAGGGGTTATGAGTAATCCATAATTACCATTGAAAATATTATGATATAATTTTAAACCCTATTATTTATACTATTGTGGTTAACACCTTAGACCTGATTCCTTCACCAACTCTGCTCATGTATAAGACAACACAATCAGGCTTAATGTTTTTAAGAATTTTTGCTTGTGCAACCCTAGGGGCTCAGTTTAATGATAAATCTATCTTATTAAGTAATTTTAATCATTAAAGATTCATGTATATTTTAATCCTCACTATCCCTCAAGTTATTCCGACCTTGAACCAATCTTCAAACTAACACAAGGTCTAAAAACTACATATACATGTTTGTTTTAGGTCTTTAGAGGCCTAATAGGCTTATTTAGGCCATTTAGGCTCTTTATTACTTTGGTTTGGGTTATTTTCACTAAAAATAAAATTATCACATTTTTACCTCTTTTCCTATGATATCTCAACCCATAAATACCCACAAATCATGCATATATGTCCAAACTACATGTTCGGGCCTGATTAGGTCTATCTAGCCTATGTGAGAAGGTGTGTTCCTTGTTAACACCTAAGGTCTTTTCCTTAGTTATAAATGGATAATAAATTCACTATGGAATTAATTTTTTTAAATAAATAACTTATGTATATTTTCCCCGTCCTCAAGTTTCACCTTCATAGACAGTATCCCTTTTACTCTTGCATTCACATGTGACTCTGCATGTAGGAGATAGCTAGGGTCTTGACTATGTTGCGGGTGAGGATGACTTATTGTCCTTCATGTAATAATGTCATAATTATCATGAGACATTTATTAAATTTATTTTACCTCTTTTTTTTTAATAACTCTTTAGTCCTTATAATCTTCCCATGCATCTTAGATCAATTATGATCACTACACTTGTTTAATCTACCTCTAAAGATCTATAGTGACTATGAGAGGTTCATCTTGAATAATGAATAAATATGAAGGTTTTATATCCATTTAAATTTTATATATACTAAATTATAATTATTTTATTATATCTTATGAATCTCATTGAGATATCCTAACCCTTTACTCTATTTGTTTCAATCTCTTATGCATCTAACTAGGTCTCTAAGGGTACTAAAGATTTCTTGATTGTGTTGTCTAGAACTAGGGTTAAATCATATTTGCATGGTATTTATGACAAAATTTTACATCTAATCGGGGTTACCTAAATTATTATAGATATATATTAGGTTCATTTCAACCTATACATAATGTAAATGGGCTTTGAAAGTTACTAATATCAACTTACAAGTCTATAGACCTATTGGTGGATAAAAAAATCTTAAATTTTTCCGTTAATATATCCTAGGTATTAATCACTTTATACACAACCCAAAAGCAATTAAATAATTTCATATAAATTAGGTGAATAATTTTATCATCTTATATAGATATGATAACTTTTAAGATGATCACAAAATCCTTATGTAAGATTCAAATCTTTGTACTCTACCTACTTATTGTGTTTTTGATCAAGATCATAGATAAACATAATTATATGGAGGTCATGGATCACTAGGTAGTGATATAACATTGAATAATCTCAAGATAATATCTGAAAGTTATTGGATATTCACTATACCTTCAACTAGCTGGTAACCCCAAGGCATTGAGAAACTGTAGTTGTCACCCTACAAATTGCTTCTAATGAGGATCTCTTGTCTCCCCAATCTCAAACATGTGAGATGAGGTTTGAGAATAGTATTTTTAGGTTTTTTAGACTCCTAAAAATATCACATATCTTCCATATCTTTGTAACCATGCTCATGAAAGGAGAAAATAAGGAAAATTGGTACCCTACCTGAATGGAAAATGCATTGTGAGTGCCCTACCTTATTAGTGACTGTTCATAAAGGAGAGAGACTCAAAATGATAAAGAATGTCCAAATATGGAATCTATCTAAGGTCCTTTCCTTTTCCCAAAATTTGAGATCTTTATATTCTCTCTCATGTCTGTACCATCTATAAACTTAAAGAGCTCAACCAAGATACAAAGGATCTTGATGGAGTAAAAGGATCAGTTTTGAGCCTATTATAAATCCTCCTACCATGAATATTATCTAAGATGTCAAACATGATCCCTAAAAATATTTGATCCTCTTATATATCAGATAGTCTATACAAGTCCATACAACTATTGAAGACACCTAAAAATATTTCTTTTTCTACATTTTCTTCTTGTTTCAAGCTTTAACCCACCATTAAAGGATACAGGGAAGAAAAATTGACTCAAATGACATTTAAAACTGATTATTATGATGGGGAAGTTGTAAAGTAACATCCTTCAGCATGTGTGGGGTCCACTTGGCCAGTGGGAAGTGAAAATGGGTCTCAAAATGGACATTTTAGGATATGAAATGCATAGTGGTGGAAATATGATTAAAGTGAACACTTTTAAAGACCCTTATAATTAAATATACATAAAATCACTCCCTCTTTTCAAAGGTTTAATACGTTTAAAGGATTATATGAAGTGACTGATGGCTTAGATGGGAGTTTATGACAACTTGAAACTAATTAAATGACCAAACTATGAATAATGACATCAAAACACCATTATAATTTTATGTCATGACTTTTAACAAGGTTTAGACACCTTTAATATTGCTTAGGAAGACTCTCTCACAAGGAATGGCTTGAAAAAGGTCAATATACTATGAGGACCAATAAACATAAACTTGTCAAGTTACCTTAACTTTATCAAAAGATCCTTAATATCATCAAACAGGGCTAAAACCACTCATTGGACCCTATAATACATATTAACACTCTCTTTCTCACTCTATGACCATAATGAGTACTAATACATCATCTATTAGACTCAAGGCACCCATGACACAATGGATTCACATACATGATTTAGAACACATAATGACACTTCTAAGAGGGTTATCAAGGTTCAAAAATAGATCAATAAGGATATGATCTTGTAAGAAAACACCATGAGCAGGCCGATATGGTTATCGTATAATTTTTTTGGTTATAGTAGTTGGAATTAGGCATTTGGAGGCCAAATTTCCAACACTTTTGATGACTCTAAGGGGTGACTAGCCTGTTGGTCAATAGAACCCACTGTCATGATAATGATTGACTTATACATGACTCATGACTTGGATGACAACTTTGTTGGATTTTCAAATAAATTTGGTACTTGTGACACATCTTATGACTACAAAAAACTAAAAATACACAACAAATACAACAAAATAAACACACCTAATCCTAAGGAAAACATAAAAAAGACACCAAAAGAAACACACCTAAGCCTAAGAAACATACAATAAATACACCAAAACAACTAATGGGACAAACTACAAACATGTGATAACCACTTATTGAAACAAGACAACAAAAATATAAACAACTAACCTAAGATTAAATTCTTTCCTCTAAGATCAAATGGAAATATTCTTTAATCACTCCATGAGGTTTGATTTCCATGTCTTGATTTGATTCCAACCAAGCATTGTTCATTATATGAAGACTCCCACTTGTAGATAGGGAATTTGGCACATTCATAACCTCTTGGGTAAGTAAATGGGTTGGATATATGAATCAAGCACCCAATCATACTCATTCCACACTTTTCCTCCTTGCATGATCAATATTCTACCTATGAAGCTTAGAATATTTATCCACCATAGTGTCTTAAACAAGATGCTCATCAAGATTATCATGGGGTAGAGGTGGATTGTCTAAACTTGAATAAAAGTTCTCCAATTCTTCCCAATCATCCATCTCATCATGGTTAATTGAAAATACATGGGGTTCACTTCCATTCTTACCATCCACTTAAGAAACACTATGTGGATGAAACTCATGCTTTGTTATAACTTGGTGATCCTCATCTTTAGCGGAAAATGGAATCTCATTAACCCCCTCAAGATCTAGCTCATCTTTCCTTGGTGTTTTCAAAATTGTATTTCCTTTTTTAATCTCCAAAAAATCATTGGTATCTTCATTTGAAACTTCAAACTACTATCCTACTCCATCATTCAAATTTGCCATACTAAGTTCTTAAATCTGACTCAAGAAATCATGATACAACTACTACCAAGGGTCATAAAATTTAGGAATTTTTTCAACCCTAATAATGGTTCCATGTGATTTTTCTTCATGGCTTCATCCTATAGGAGAAGTTGCATGAGTTGTATTTTCATTTACTTCATCATCATGGCAATGTGACCATTTCACATCATCCAATTTTACCTCATGTTCAAATTTTGATCTGTACAAGGATGAACAAGGGTACAAATATGGATTTCTTCATCATTTATGCTTGAGGTGTCCTCTTTAAAGTTATCTTGAAATTTAGCTATAACTACAACATTATCCAACTCTTGGAGGACTGCAACCTCACTGGACAATCTTGATAGATTATTTACCACACTTGGATACTCAAGTTATATTATTAATGTATCTAGTTCTTATTAAAGAGAAGAAGGAGTGGGAGGGGAATAAACTTAGATTGTTTGATAGCTACTAATGTGTTCTTCTAGCTTAGAACCTTAGGAGTATCAATCTTAGGCACTAGATTTTCCTTCTTCCATTGTTCAATTTCCTTATCAAAATAAGATGTAATTTGATGCACATGATTGGATCTAGTATGAAAAGGTGATGGGACACTTGGAGAACATGAGACACCTCCTAAAATAGAATTCATACTTTTCCCCTCTTCTTTACTCTCAGTATACATAGGAGAAAGTTATGTTTCAAGATTTTAAAAAAAAATAGTTTGATATTCTAGCGCATGAAGGTCTCTAAGATGAAGTTATTGTAAACTCCTAAGAAGCCATAGGTGGAACTTGAAGGATATATATATATATATATATATATATATATATAAAACACTTTTTGATCTCTTTGTCATGACTCCTACCACCCTTATCTCCTCCTGATTTGGTTTTGGTGAAGCAGTACCAATTTGAGGATATTGGCATGGGGTAGCAGAAGGTAAAGACTCTTGAAATTATTTGCATGATTTTTGTTGTCTCATGGCTAATATTTCATTGGAAATTATTTGGCTCAAACTCTTAAATTACTTTAAATAATCATAAAACTTATTTGTATCCTAAAAGGGTGGTTGGAGAGGGAAAGAGGGAGAACAATTTTGGTAGAGAGGATGACCTTAGAACTGATATGACATATAGGGAGGGTAATAAGGTTAATGAGGCTGCTAATGTGTGTGATTGGATTACCAAGGGGGTTAATGATGGGTATCATAGGTTTGGTGTGAGAAACTATACTATTAATAGGGTTCAATATAAGGTTGGTAGGCCTCATCATAAGGTTAACATGGGTCATGGAAGGGCTGATATGAAGGTGAATGATAAAAATTTTCCCCATAGGATATCATAACTTATTATGGAACATATGAAAAACAACATGAATAATTTACAAGAACCTTCCTTACCTATAAAATGATGAGTTTGTGATGTTTCTCATCATGAAATATAACTACATATCCTTTACCAAGTGTCTAAAACTCTCTAAGATGGCTGCAAGACTGCAACTGAGTACTCTAATCCTTCAATCTCATCTCATTAGGTATACCAGAACTATTAGCAACCCAAGTTTCACCCTATGAATTATATTTTTAACTTCTTCAAACCTAGACTAACATTAGAATGGTTAAATGTTATGGGTGACTTTATAACTAGACCAGACCTCTAGATTATGGGGATAGCTCCCCTGGTACATCAATTATGGTTAAATTTATTAAGACATTATTTTTGGGGTGTAAAGAGATAAAAATTCATAAAGGAAACTTATGTTAATGGGTAGTGATGCACCTATATTTATTATCCACTCAAATTGAAATCCTAACAACACTAGTAGACAATGCATATAACTAAATCCCTATCTTCAATGTATTCTAAGAAATAATGTTTCATATAGAGGTTGGTTTGAATGACTAAATCATGACGATGATGAAAAGAAGGCCCGGTTTAAGGTAATTACATTTAAATTTCCACTCCAAACTTGAGCCATCAACATCATAAAACACTAGATGACCTATTTAGAAAGCTTGTTAGCACCTAGGTTAGACTTAGATATACAAAGGGGAAGATTACACCAGTTATTCATATCAAAATAAGTATGTACACACTAGATATTTATCATGAAGAAGATGCAATACAAGTAAAAAACTAGGTATAATTTCCTCATACCTAGGTGAGGGATACAAAACAAGGCCTTAAGGCCTAAATACATAGTACAAATGGAAGAGGGATAAGGTGATAATGGAGTGGAGGAGAGAGAAAAGGGTTATCAATTACCATATTCAACTCATTACTATATTTATAAAATAGTTACATTAGTCCTCTAACTCCCTCCATGTACTGATACTCTTGATGGTCTTTGAATGAGCCCTTACGTGTCAAAGTGGGGTATTTGAGGATGTGGTTAAATTTTTAAACCTCTCTTGAAGAATTTTAAACCCTTATTTGGGTCAAATAACTCCTATTATTGGTAGTTACAATATCAATGGTATTTTATGAAGTCATCATGAAGCATATGACAACTCATAACTCTTTTGAGCATATGACCAAGTGAAGAAATTGACTCCTTTCTCCATTATGACCATTGAAAGTGTATTAATTTCTAGTTAATTATTTATTACATGGTGTTATATATCTATAATAACTCATTTCATCAGCTCTCTATGCCAACTATCATTCCTCTTTGTTGACCAAGTAGGCCAACTAAGCCAATTAGGCCTAATATCTTGACTATGTGTGTCTGGAATCCATGAAAATTTATTTAAGACCTTGAGTTTATATTAATAGTTATTTTTTATGTCTAATTAAACAACCTAAACCATGAAATGGTACTTCTTGAGTGGACCATACTTGAAAACTTTCCAAATTAGGTGACTAGGTCACCTTCTCTCTCATATCTGTAGATTAGATATTTGGAAGAGGGGTTTAGAGGAATTTTTAGGTATATTTTTAGGAATATAAATAATTGAGAAGATGAAACAAGTGCCAAAATTCCCCCCTCTAGTGATTATAATCCTTCATAACATCTATGTACCCTAAAATATCTCAAAATATTAAAAAAGTGAACTTTTCTACCAAATCCATATAGTGTTTATACAATATAGTACCATGGTTAGAGTCTAATCCTAGTGATATTTGTGTTTCAAGTGTTTCTCAAACCATTTTATGGTGACTGAGTGCAATTATATCCATCTCTTCTAAGATTGGTCTATGATAGGGTTTAAGGAGGGTTTTGGAGGTCTACCATCTTAATTATGGTTAATAAAGTATGGACCTCCAAACCAAAACTTCTTATTATGGATATTAATTCAATTCACCCTTAAAATTTCCTAATCATCTTGAGTTCCCATGAAAAATGTGTTAATATATGAATGTACGGAAGTGTGTTTGTAGTCTTCTATAGGCAGTTTGGACATGATTATAGTCTTAACCTTCATTCATAAACCTATTCCTAAAACTAGCACACTACTTCATGGATTTAAAGTGTATAGGGGTGCCTAAATATTTATAAGAGAATGTGGTGAAATATCTAGACACTTGAACAGATGGCTTGAATTGATTGCTTAGACTATGTTCTTTACATAGGGGCTTAAGAATAGTTTGATCCTTATACTTTATTTTATATTCTTGAAACATCTCTCCTAGGACTCAATAAAACCTTTTATAACTTCTCATGATGTCCACTCTACCTAGGATAATATGAGTGTGTCTCAAGTGTGATGGTAGAACTTGAGGCTTAAGACTGACTTTTAGGCCGAATAGGCCTATACTGAGAGTTAAGGGTTTAGATGGATTGTAGATGGTTTATGGTACCTCATATTATCACAATTATTATTTTATCACCTATTTATATCCTTATACAACTACATTGGGATGCCCAAACTTTAACTATGTGTTCACAATTTTGCCTTCGTTTAAGTAGTTACCTGCAGGTGACACTACCAAGACTTTTAAGTTTGAGTGTTTGGTAGTAGTGGGGGTTTTGAGTAAGTCCTATTTAATATTAGACATATTATGATGGAGTTTAAACCCCTATTAATTCTCTCAAGAATTTCAACACCTTATACCCAAGTCCTTCACCAACTTTTCTCCTGCATAAGAAAACATAGTTAGGCTTAGGGTTTCAAAGAATTCCTACTTATGTAGCCCTAGGGGATCAGTTCAAATCTCCATATATATTATTTAGGAGTTTATAATTAAAAATTCATGGATATTTTCCTCCTAATTTTCCCTCAAGTGATTCCAACCTTTAACCAATCTTAAAACTAACACAAGGTCTAAAACCTACATATACAAGCCTATTTTAAGTCTTTCTAGGCTTAACAGGCATGTTTAGGCCATTTAGACTCTCTATTATTTTGTTCTAGGTTCTTGTCACTAAAAATAAACTACCCACATTTTGAACTCTTTTCCTCAGGTATCTCAACCTGTTAATAGCCACAAATCATGCATATATATCCAAAATACATGTTTAATCATGATTAGGTCTGTCAAGGTTGTGTGAGAAGGTGAGTACCTTGTTAGCACCTAGGGCCTTATCCTCAATTATAAATGGTCAATAAAATCACCTTGAAATTCAGGTTTTTTATTAAATAAATTAATAAACTTCTCTCTGTACTTGAGTTTCACCCTCACATATAGGATCCCTTTTATTCTTGCATTCACATGTGACTCTACCTGTAGGATACAACTAGGGTCTTGACTGTGTTGGGGGTGAGGATGAATTCTTGTCCTCCATGTCATGATGTCCTCACTATCAAGAGACATATGTTAAATTTATTTTATATTTTTTTTTTGGATTTATAACTCCTTAGGTCTTATAATTTTTCCATGCATCTCAGACCAACTGTGACCACTACACTTATTTAACCTACCTCTAAAGATCTATAGTGACTATGAGAGGTTCATCTTGCATAATGAATGAAGATGAAGGTTTAATATAAACTAAACATAATTATCTCCTTTAACATACTTATTTTATTATATCTTATGACTCTCATTGAGATCTCCCAACCCTTAACTCTTTTTATTGCAATCTCTTATGCATCTAACTAAGTCTTTAAGGGTACTAAATATTTCTTGATTATGTTATCTGAAACTAGGGTTCAATCATATTCATATGGTATTTATCATAACATTTTTCATCTAATTAGGGTTACTATAATGATTATAGATATATATTAGATTCATTTTAACCTCTAAATAATGTAAATGGATGGTCTTTAAATTTGACAAATGTCCACCTACAGGTTTGTACACCTATGGGTATACAAAACAATCTTAAACTATTCCATTAATAGATCTTGGGTCTTATTCACTTTATACACATCCGAAATGAACTTAAACAATTTCATATAAATTAGGTGAATACCTTTATCATCTTATATTATATATATATATATATATATATATATATATATATGACAACTTTTGAGATGATCATAGAATCCATATGCAAGATTTAGACCTTTATACTCTGGCTACTTATTGTGTGTTTGATCAAGATCATAGATCAACATCATTATATTGAGGTCTCAAATCATGATATAGTGAGATAACTTTTGATAAGCTCAAGAGAGTGCGTGAAAGTTATTGGAGATTCACCAATATACCTTCAACCAGTTGAGAACCCTAAGGCACTAAGAAACCATAGTTGTCACCGTATAAACTAGTTCTAATGAGGATATATCATCTCCCTAAGATTTTACATGTGATATGAGATTGGATAATAGTATGTTAATGTGGTGTAGACTCTTAAAATTCTCACATATCTTTCATTTCTTTATCACCATGATCAATAAAGGAGAAAATAAAGAAAATCGATAGCCTACTTGAATGGAGAATGCATTGTGAGTGCCCTGCCCTATTATTGATTGTTCATAAAGGAGAGAGAGTCAAATTAATAATTAATTCCAAAATATGGAATATATATAATGTCACTTCATTTAAGAAAATTTTTAGATCTTGATATTCTCTCTAGTGTCTATACCATCTATAAACTTGAAGGGCTCTACCAAGCTGCAAATGAGCTTAATGGAATAAGAGGATAAATTTTCAGCATATTTTGAATCCTCCTACCATTATTATTTTTTTGATATGTCATACATGATTCCTACTATGTAATAGTTTGTACAAGTTATTACAACTATAGAAAACACCTAAAAGTCTTTCATTTTATGCTTTTTCACTTTGTTTCAAGCTCTGAACCACCATAAGGATAAAGATAAAGAAAAAATGACTCAAATGACATTTCAAATTGACTATTATGGTGGGGAAGTTATAAAGGTACATATTTTGGCATGTGTGGGGTCTACTTGGCTAGTGGGCAGTGAAAATGGGTCTCAAAAAGGACTTTTTAGGATAAAATACACATAGTGGTGGAAATATGATTAAAGTCAAAACTTTTAAAGATAATTATAATGAAATATACAGCAAATAACAACTCTTTTAAATTTTTCAATAAGTGTAAATTATTATATGAAGTGATTGATTGTTTAGAGAGGGGTTTATGAAACTTGAAACTAATTAAATAATGAAACTATGAAAAATAACATCAAAACACCATTATAAATTCATGTCATGACATTAAATAAGGTTTAAACACATTTCAAAATGCTTAGGAAGAGTCTTTTACAATTAATGGATTGAAAATGGCCCATATACCATGAGTAACAATAACCTCAAACTTGTCAAGTTACCTTAATTTTATCAAAAGATCCTTAATATAATCAAACAAGGATAAAATCACTCTTTAGACCCTACAAGTCATGTTGACACTCTCTTTCTCACTATAAGACCATAATGAGGACTAATGCATCACCTAATGGAATCAAGGAATCCATGACACAATGGATTCACATATAAGATCTAAAATACATAATGACACTTCTAAGAGTGTTATCAAGGTTTAAAAATGATTAATAAGGACATGATCATTTAGGAAAACACCATGACCAAGCCTAGATGGTTGTCACATAAAGTCTTTGGTTATAGGGGTTGGTATTTGGCCTTAGGAGGCCTAATTTCCAACACTAATGATAGAGGACATGATGGTAATGTTGTTAGTAAAATAATATCTTAAATTTGATAGCTTATATAGCTATCAAAACCATTAAAGGCTTAGAATCAATAGATTTCAGTATACTAGAGAGGTGAATTAATTTATGAGACCCTAAAATCAATCTAGGGATGGATAATTCATTTAATTAGCCTCTAAATTCAATATATAATTATATGGAAGACATGCTATAATTTTAGTCCTAAGAAAATATCAATGATAATCTACCACCAATATTTGAATTTAATTACAACTAGCTGCCAAAATTGAATGTAAAGCAGTCAGTATAGTGTGAGTCATCACATGGCATGCACATGGTAAAGAGCCAAGAAGGGAAAATGAACATAAAATATAAATTTCATCCTTTAAAAAGGCATGGCCTCTAACTACAAATAATGAGCACACAATCATATATGTTAGAGAATCAGGGCCCTCAACTGGATCTCATCAATCAACAATGAATACTGGTAACCACCTTATTAGTGGGAAATGGAAACTTTTATAATAATCTCCATGAACTTAGAGGTCTATATAATATCAATGATTGTCTTGTAATAAGGGATTTTTTATTTTAGTATAGTGAGGCCATACCATTTACCTTTAACATTTTTGTACTTTGTAGATAATTTTGGTAGGCCTTATTATATTACAAGTAAATTATATGAATGAATTACTATCATGAATCCTATTTTGAATAATTAATTACAGTATATTGATGCTTTGAGCACTTTGGATATTAGTGGTCATTTCCTATGCATGTCTTATGGTGGTTATGTTTTCTCCTTATCCCAATCAATGTTTCCCTTAGACTCTTACACCTTCCTTTGGCTATAGTTGTGCTAGGTTTGGCTCAGCTGAGGACTAGTTTCAATGGATGTGCTCCATTAGACTATGTAGTTTTATATTCATTAAAACAAGATATTTATTCTCTCTATCTTTTTCATTCTCTTTTTTTAAAATTTATTTATTATATTAGGTATTTTAGATATCAGGTATCAATGAATGTAATATATTGTTAATGTTGGGAATTTAGAGTTCCAATGGTAATTAGTATTTACCATGTGGTAAATAATTTGGTAAATGTTATTATGTAATAACATTGTATTGTAGTATTTTGGGATATTAATATTAGTTTGTATGTGAATAATTATTTATACAACTAACTCATGAATTTAAGTATAGTGAGATTATATTGGGTTTGGTAGTTGAAGAAAACTCCTTTTTTATAGGAGAGATAACACTATATGTATGCTTTAATTATATTGAATAAAATGGATTAATTTTCTTGACCAAAAAATTATTGTGCTCTTCACATTTTTTAGCCTTCATCTCTTCACATTTATGGGATAAATCCTAATAGTGGTATTAGAGTGGTTATTCATTAGGGACCTATATACAAATTGGGTATTGCTCGTAAGAATAGATTTGGAGTGAGGACCATGCCCATCTCTCTTATCCATTGATAGAACTCTATAATTTTTTAATAGTTCTATAGTGCAGACCACTACAATTTTATAATTAGATACACATACACATGTGCATACACACACATACATATTTTCATTTTAGGTTTTGTAGGATTTTTCATGTGATTTTAGATCTTCTTGTTTAAACTCAGGCTCCATCAGATCTAGTTGAGATTAATATTGGTCCAGAATTGGCAAGAACATCTTATTAACTCAACTTCATCTTTCTACATAAAGAATTTATCATTGGATCCTCTTATGGACAAGATTTTTATGCCATTCAAATGTTGAGAAAATATTTGATCTTTATAATTTCTTCCATTGAAATATACTTCGAGGTTATGACATAGATTTGGATTGTATTCAATTTTACAGATGATGGCTATAACATCATTCAACAACTCACCTGAAAAATAAGGTTTTTGATATTTATAGATATACATCCTACAATCTTGTCAAAGATTATATCTTATCATAAAATATATTTGTCACATGTTCTTGCTTGTCTTAGATTTACATATAGTTTTGTAGTGTGTTTCTTCACATATGTACCTTGAAATATTCTCCAATGCATCCATCCACCTAAAATCCATCAAGCTCCTCCATTTATATCCACCTTAAATATGGTACTCCACACTTAGCATCAACTTGAGATTGGCTATGTTATATGGATCATAATCCATAGTAAATAATTTAGCCCTAAACCCAAACCTCAATGGTAACCATCCATCCTCATGCTCCTCTAGACTACTTCATCAAACCACCTCCATCCATGCCCATTTATTTCACTTAAAACTAATGATGTATTATCTTATTTTTGGTTTTAAGTTGTTTGTGGTATGTACTAAGTTTTTTAAGTCATATGTTTAATAAGTTTGTTTTTATGTTCTTGGTTATGTTAAGTTTTTAGTTTTTTATTTTAATAGTTATTAAATTTGAAAGTTATGATTTATTATTTGAGTCATTTTTGTTCTTATTATTACATTTTATTTAGTATTTATAGATTTTAATTTTTAAAATATAATTTATGTTTAGGTTTTTTGAATTTGATATAGTTATAGTGATAATATATTTAATGTTTTTTTACTATTTTATTTTTTGTTATTACTATGTTTGAGTTATTTAAGAGCATCATTTTTTGTTTAAGTATGGGTTTTTATAAATTTATCATTATAGTTAAGTTTTAGTATTATTTTAAAAAGAGTCATTTTTCTTATTATCATTTTATCTTCAATGGTCGATAGTTAGTTGTGTATGCATGTCTAAGTCCAGAGTTTTGTGAGTCAAGTTATTTTTAATTGTGAGCTTTAAATAAGCCTCGAGAGGCAAGTTTTCAAATAAGATTATGTTCAAAAGGAATTTTTTAATATTTTCCTCTTTTAATTAATCTTTTCAAATTTTGTATCATATGCAGTTCTGGGTGAACCTAACATCCACATGTCAATATTGTGGGAGGGTAATATAATATTTTATGTTTGTGATTCTTCTTCCCATGTGAAATATAAGAGAATAAATGTTGGTAATTTATATTTTCCATGGTAATTAGTATTTACCGGGTGGTAAATATGTTGGTAAATGTTTTTTATGTAATAACATTATATTTTAAGAGTTTGGATATTAATACTAGTTGGTACATGAATAATTGGTTACATAACTAACTCACATATTTAGGTATAGTGAGATTATTATAGGACTGGTAGTTAAGTTAAACTCCTTGTTCATAAGAGAGATAACACTATATGTATGATTTGATTATATTAAATAAAGTTAATGAATTTGATTGACCAAAAAATTATTATGCTCTACACATTTTTGAGACTTTGAATCTTCACCATTATGGGATAAATCATAACATTTAATGCTTATCTTGATGTCTCAATATCTAAATATTATTCCATATGCATTTTTTAATCCACTCTTATGTGTAATGGACATGTTCTGAATTAGTTGTGTGTCATGGTCAAACTATTATATGTTGATTTCTTAGGTAAGCACATTCATAATGCAATGATTTGTTTGAAATGTTATAAATAGGCACCTTTTATGAAATGGTCACAAAATTACAATCGAGTTACCCTACATATCAAGACTTGGTAACTAAGACCTTAGGGAAGGCAATTTTCTTATAATAAATCCCTCCTTTTAGGATAGGTGAGGATTAACAACACATACCTATTATTGGCCATGTCAAAACATCACTCAACATGTTTAGCACTAGAAGGAGGAAATATAAGACTATTTCAAAATTTTTTTTTATCTTAGAGCTTTACCTAGTACTCCAATGGCCTTAGTTTGGATAGGAGGATGTAGTTGTCATGTGAGTGTTCCAGGGCATTCCCATGACCTTCCCAAGAACCCCCATAATTTTTTTGTAAAGGATATCCATGGTGGGGTCAAGACTTTTAAGGAACACATCCAAGAATTTGATTAATCAATTACTAAAAGGGAAATTCAACATGAGGATGTGGCTTATCATCTATTCCCCTATTCACTAGATCCAATAACCTATTCTTGGTACCTTGGCCTACCATAAGGGTGCATCCAAACTTGGGCTACCTTTGAAAAAAAAATATGAACCATTTTAGTGTGCCCAATATACCCCTCTTTCTTATTTTAGTAGTTTACCATAGCACATAAATATCTTAATTAACCAATGACTACATTCAACCATAGGTTCCATTAGTTATATAGATAGTTAAAGGACCCTTTGTTGTAAACAAAATATATAGCCATAACATTTTACCTCAATGATCTATATCCTTTGACTACTATGTTCATTAGAATAAATCCAACTACCCTTACATCTTTGGATTTGACCTATGAAGAGGATTGCATAATAAAGTAGAAATGTATGCCCTATAAATATGACACTCAACCCTATTATCCATTGGGATAACTAGGGGTCTATCCATAAATTCCTTCAATCTATTTTCCCAAAAATCATCCCATGAGTCATCAAGTGATATATGATGTAATGCCTCAAGCTAGTAGTTAGTATAGTTTACCCAATGACTAGTTTATGCACTAAAATTAGGTGTTGTCTCACCCTTGTGGAAAATCCAATCTCCCAATGATGAATGAGAACCTATATGACTTTCATGCATATAATCATGCTAATTCATGTTATAATTATCAATATTTATTTCTTGGTGTTAGTGATTTATCCTATTTTGATGTTTTTTCTATTTGCATGACATTTATTACAATAAATCCTCACCAATAAATGCATAATTAAAGATATGACATAGGGATCTTAACTTCATACTTTGGAGCATGCCAAATTAGAAATAGACACCTAGATAAAATAGTCATACTAACTAAGGGTATCCTATTTCATAAGATCAACCCATTATTTCAAGAAATTAGTATTTATAATGATGATTCTAATGAAGAAGAAGTGGTGGTTGTAACAAGTGTCCTAGTTATTAAGGGGAAAATAGACAAGGCTATGCCTATTTAATAAGAATAATCTAAAGTCTCTTACACTCAGATAGAAGAAACTGAGAAGCTAGACTAGTTGGATGAGGAAGATACATACTATGCATTTTAAGCACCCTCTTTTTATGAACCTACTCATGCATTTGAGCAATTAGCCCAAGATGAAAAATAACTCTATGACAATGAATTGATATCCACTTTATTAGTAGAAGAAGGATGAATTGAATAAATCCCAAATGAGCTAAATTATTTGGGCCAACAAGAAAAAAATCAAGAAGGGGGTTATCCCTTTGAGGAAAATGGGTTGGATGAGCTTGAGGTAGAATCTCAACTCATCCCTAATTTCAAAGTAATTGAAAGTAGCTATGTTTTCTTCCCAATGGTAGAGGTAGTTAAATTGGGAATAAAATATCAATAACATTTAGGTCTAAATTAATATAAGTTCCTTTCTATACCTAAGTCAATGAAAAATAAGGAACTCATGAGTTCCTTTTATGACACCAATAACCCTCCTTTATTTCAAAATGCAAACATATTCCATGTCCAAGATAATACAGATTATAAAGGTACACATATAAGATCATAAGCATAATGGTTTGAATAAAGAAGTGAAGCCAATGATAATGCAAGTTAAGAATAATCTAGTTTAGCCCAACTCTCTACATACTTTGGAAACTGATGAAAATTTCATAAGGTCTCTAACATGGGAAGAACCATTCCCATACTTCATTCATAATAAAATTGAAGAAGAAAATGTGGTCAAAGAATCCATTTCAGTCCAAGAGTAACCATCAATCGATGTATTAATTAGTTTAAATGAATGAAATACCCCTACTAGGTTAGATATACACATTATTTTTTATATGTATGTATATTGAAACTTATTACTCATCTTAATTCTAGGTGTGGGTAGAGGTATTTCACTTAAAGTAGCCCTCATGCTTTATTCAAGTTAGATGTAAGCATAATGTTGAATGTTACAATCTGATTTTACTTAAATTGCATGAACTAAACATTGACAAATCAGTATGGGATAGTGTATTATATCATAGACGTCAACATATAAGAAAGTAATATTGTCCTTTTCCCTTCTTAAAATCATAAGAAATTAGGGGTCTAACTGATCCAAACATATGTTTACTTGAATTTACTTGTAAATACATTTTTTTCTACTTTGATATTTACTTTTTTTCATGTTACTTGTTATGGTTTGGATGTGTTTTCATTGATTTTTGCCTATTTGTTTTTATTTTCAGTACTTGTTTCAGTTGTGTGGCATTGTTTTTGAGTTAAACTTATTGTTTTGAACTGAGGCTTCCCCTACTTTTTCAATTTTTGATAAATGAGTGAATTGTATGTAACCATCACCAATGTGATTCATATGCATTAATTTAATAATTCTTATCTGATACTTACATAAACTATTGTCTTTTCCTTATATTTTTAGAATGCGGAAGACCAATGATTTGAAATAGATCATATGAATGTAAAAAGTCTTTTTTTCATGTTTTAAATACAATTAAATGTACATAGTAGAAAATATGAAGCATAATGTAGCTCTAAATTTTTAAGCCTTTGATTTAGTTGATTATGCACTTGTTGATTATCACTTGACCCATGGCTTGGTCCCTAAACCTTTATGGATAAAGAACAAAGCAAAATACCTTTTCAAAAGGAATGTCCAAAATATAAAATATGAATATTATCCTCGAAAGGGTGATCTTAGAAACCTCTACCATAGGATTTCTAGCTTGGTTGGTAATGAAACAAGGCCTTAGGAAGGGACCATAGGTATCTTTTCATAGGATATAAACACTTGAATAATAATTGAGCAATGCCAATGCCATTTCCCCCTCAGCTTAATTACAAAATCCTTTCTCCTTTCAGTAGTGCCCATCATTTAGAAAAATATGATTTATTGTGGGTAATTTCAACATAACTAAATTAATCACATAAACTCACACACCAATGGTCTTTAGGTAGAATTGTAGTTTAGTATGTCATGTGTTGGAGTAGAATTTCATGTCTTCATGTTTTGACTTTTCTTTGGAAGATGGATTGAAGATAATGTTTGTGTTTAAATGAGAACCAAAGATTCTATATTATTGAGATAATCAAGAGTATCTCCCAATAGGAGTCATCATTTGTTATGGATCGTACAACACATCCCATTTTTAGCTAAATATGAGGACCCTATTTTATTTTTTGATATTTATCCCTTAGAATTTTTTGGTGGTTTGCCTATTTGAGAACTTTATTTAATTTTCTTAAGTCTAAAGATCTTGACCTTTTTAAAAACACATTTTAAAAAATGCTTTAAAAATCTCCTTTTGGGGAAATATGTTTTAGACTTATGTAAACTATCTAACATTTTTAGAGTCTTTTGTAATATTTCCATTAGAAATATATCCCATTTCTACTATGGTTTAGTGAGAATTGGCTAAGTGATTGTGATTATTTCAATTTCAACTTAGTCATTTTTGGTCAATGGGATTAATCTACCACGGTCATTCTAAAAAGGGGCTATTTTATTCCATTAAATTAGCAATTTTTCAATCCATTTCTACTTCAATTTATCTAAATTGGCTAAATTTTACTTATGTTCAACTTTTTCTTTAGTCAATTTTATAAAAATGGCTGAAATATACTTTGAAAATGAATTTGAATTATTTTAAAATGGTTTCTCTTCTCTAAGTTTATCTACCTTATTGATTTTATTTTGAAAGCTTAGCCATTTTGATTTGAATTAATTTGTTTTTTTCTTTTAAAATTGAAAATATTGACTATGTTCCTTTGATTTGCTACCTGTAGGTGCCTAATTTATTTCTCATAGCCATGTAGAGATCTTTCACAACTCTAATGACCTTGACCCATCTGTAAAAGCTTCATCATGATTTAGTTGATTTTTTAAAAGGGTTCCTAGAGCCATGTGGCATATTTATATTATGTCATAAAACTTGAGAAATTCACATTCACTTGGGATCCTCAAACTCTTTGGATCATCATGATGCTACCATGTGGCATGATCTAAATGACACTTTGCCCCAAGTGACTTCATATATAATAAAATCCTATGGGCAAGTAGATAAGTGGTATGATACCATGTGTCATGATACCAATGAACCATTTACATATAAAAATTTGTACATATTAAAATATTTTAAATGATTTTATAAGTAGGATGATTCCAAGTGGCATGATCTCAGTGACCTTCCACCCTAAGCGGTCTATGTAGTTTCAAAGCAAATTAGAGTCATGGGTGAATAGGATAATGCCATGTGGATAAATCCTAAATTAGCATGGATAAAAGATAATTATCACATATTAATCCTTAGATTATAATTGAAATAGCATGGACCATCCACATGTTATGACCTTGTCGATAGAGGACACACTGGTAATGATGTCAACAAAACAATAGTTTAAATTTGATAGCCTATCTAGTCATCAAAACTATCAAAGGTCCATAAGTGACATATTCTAGGATACTATAAGGTAAAATTGATTTAGGTGACCCTAAAGTAAATCTAGGGATGACTCATTCATTTAAATATGCTCTAATTTGAGTGTAAATGTTTTCACAATACATGGTGGAATGGTAGTCCTAATAAAATACCAAAAATAATCTACCACCATTATTTGAATCTAAATATAACTAGAACCCAAAATTAAATGTAAATAAATCATTATGGTGTGATTCATCACATTTAATGCACATGGTAACAATCCAAGAAGGGATAATGAACATAAAAAAAACAAATACTAGCCTTTAAAGAGGCATGGCCTCTAACTACAAAACATGGGCACACCTTCATATCTATTAGAGAATCAAGACCCTCAACTGCATCTCCTTAATCAACAATGAATACTTGTAACTACCTTGTTAATAGGAAATGGAAAATTTGAGAATGAGCTCTATGAACTTAGAGGTCTATATAATATCAATGACCATGTTATAATAAGAGTTGGCTGATTTTAGCATGGTGAGGCCATGCCCATTTAATTTTTACATTTTTCTACTTTGTAGATTAGTTTTTAAGTATTTTTGTATTGTAAGTAAACTCTATAAATCAATGATTATGGTCAATCCCATTTTTATTAATCAATTGTTATATTTTGATGCTTTGAGTATTGGGTCATGGTGATCATTTCCTACACATGTCTTATGGTGGTTATGTTTTATCCTTTCCCTTGTCAATATTTACCTTAGATTCCTGAACCTTAATTTAGTTGTAGTTGTGCTAGGTCTAGCTCAACTAAGGACTATTTTTAGTGGATGTGCTTAGTTAGACTATTAAGTTTTATCTTAATTAAACCAACCTCTTTCTCTCTTTATCTTCACCCTTCTCTCTTTTGTTTTTTATTTTATGTCTTTAGTATATCAGGTAGTGTAGAGATTGGGTATCAATGAATTCAATTTTTTTCTAATGATTATATTAATTGTTTAATCTCTATCTTTTTTTGCATACACATTGTTAAATATACTCTTTTGTGAAATGGACATGGTTTGAATTAGATGTATGTCAAGATCACATTATTATATGTCAATTTCCTAGGTAAGCACATTTGTATTGCAATGATTTGTTTGAAATATTCTAAATAGGCCCATTTTATGGAATGGTCACAATGATCTAACTGAGTTACCCTACATACAAAGACCTAGTAACCAATATATTATGGAATGCATTTTTCTTAAAATAAATCCCTCATTTTAGGGGAGGTAGGGATTAACAACCCTTACCTATTATTGGTCATGTCAATACACCTCTCAACAAATACTAGGATAAAATACATCCTTGTGACATTAATTAAGTATATATTTGAAAACTTAAATCATTATGTAATTTTATAAATTAAATTTGTCAAAATCCTAAATAATTGGATAATGTTATAGAATTAATCTTAACATCTAAATTTATACACAAAGATAAGTTTGTCACATTTGAGGAGAAACAAAATGACCCCTTCACTATTACCAATCAAAATTTTAGAGGTATTAATTCCACCATAGGTGTTTAAACCAATACTATTGTTTTTATTCTTACATATACACCTTTTTCTACACATGTGATGCCCACCAAAAGTGTGGGTGAAATATAAGTTTCCCTTAAATTACTATACATATTCATACACATCCAACATGTGTACATCCTATGATGACTATTAATGTGACATAATAATGATTGATAACTCCATGATACCTATAGAATACTATTATAGATATTTAGGATAAGATGTTATAGTTAAATCAGGATGCTTCTAAAGCTAGTCATTTAATGGATTCACATGTATTATTTCATAATCCATTAGCCGCATAGATCTCAACTTATCTCTTACCTATGGGTTTTGCAACTCCTAAGATTACACTTTATGATAGAAAAGATGATCTTGAGAAACATATAATATCCTTTCATGAATCATGTTTGGAATACAGATCTAATGTTATATTATTGACTAAGTTAATTCTACAAAGTCTTAAGGAATATTCTTTAGAATGGATTTATGATCTCTAATTCCAATCAGTTAAGGTATTCAATCCTTTTTAATATTATTATCTAGAAAAAAATGATAAATATAAGTGATAAATTATTTTAGGCTCAAATTGGATAACTCATGCAAGGATCTAATGAAATAATCTATGACTACGTGCTTTGGTATAATACCATTCCTTTTAATATGACAATTCCTACAATTGACAATGAGTTATAAGATGTCTTCAAGATAAATTTACATGATCCTATAAATGAGTCCATTATGTTAAATAAATTAAAATTATTTG
>JARHVA010000721.1:2172500-2200000 GCA_037957365.1 Torreya grandis | reverse complement strand
CATATGATGGGGCATGAACATTGTTCATGCACATACACACTACACCAAATTCTTGTGTTGGCACCAGTTATGGCATGAACATTATTTATACACATAAAAACTATTATAGTTTTCTATTGTTGGCATTCATGGTACCTAGAAGTTATCACCTTTAAATCTATAAGTTCATTTTTAATGGTCAATTAAATAAAATTAGGTAATATAATTTAGATTTAATGTTGTCCAATGGCATATGAATTATTCAAAGTGAGACTAATATGGTGCTCCCACCTTAGATTTTTAAGGTTCAAGTTTAACTACATGAGTAATGTGGTTAAGGTTCAATGACACTCAATAGCCTAGCCACTACTCCCTTTTTCAATGAAGGTTGGGCAATTTATCTTTCCAACTGATGGTTTCTCATTAGTACATAAATTTTGGGACTGGTCACCCCAAATTATAAAATTTATTTAACAAGTAAGCATAACTCTCTTATGATTCAACAAGGAAGCATCATTTATAACATCATGATAGAGGGAAACATGGTTCACCCATTTACATGTGTATTCCTTCCTTTATATTTAAATTTCCATAAATTTAGTTTCATTTCAAATTTCATACATGGGTATTGATAAATTCATATTCTCATTATAGATTACATGGATAAAGTTGCACATTAATAACCATATCCTAAAGATAAAGTGTGTTGTACACAGTAAGGTACATCTATTTTTTAAATTTTAATCTAATATTTTATTTCATTTCAATAATTTAATAAAACATTCCCCCATTCTATCATAGTATTTAAATGAAATATAACATTGGATTAAAAGGAAAAAATAGATGAACCTCAATGTGTGCTACACACTTTCTGGTAATGTCAATAAAATATGGTATTAAATACTTTGAAATTCTATTTTTGACATTTATTCACCTTACATGAATTTTACATACACACATCTCTCTTATTCACCCTTATTTCACATCCATATGTTTTACATGGTTCTGACCTTCCCAAATTTCTATCAATCACCTAAAGGAATTATCTAGTATGTGTCTAGCCTACTAAAAATCATATTTAGAATATCTATATATCATTAGACCTAACTTATATATTTAATTAACAAACTCAAATTTTTATGTAATATCATAATCAACCAAACATGATGGACTTGCTACGCACCAAAAAATGGTCAATTTCTAACTTCAAATCCTTCTTATGGGTCAGCATGTACATTTTTCATGTTAGTGGCATGATAAAGTACTAAAAGAGTCCCATATAAATAAAAAATAGGTTTAATATTATTAATGTATATCATTTTTTAATAAATCCTACTATATACATTCACATTCAAAGGGACTACCCTATTCTTTCCAATTCAACCATCAATCACATGGAATAGGTCCTCTCTATGTCTAAAACACATCAAAACCAAGAAAAATTTGTTATTTTCAAAGTGTTATAAGATATATTACTAGTTTCATTAATTAAAGGATAACTATTACATGCATACACCTATTGGTGATAAACACATGTGGTTTGAATTCCCTCTTTGGAGTATCAAATGTGTAGGTAATTTTTAACCATTCATTGATGAGTGGTTGGAGTCAGCTCAATCCACCTTATTTACCCTTTTATATTCCAAAACCTAGTGTCAAAATTATACTTAGGGTTTTTTTGACTTTATAAGTCACCCCTAGTTTGCATATAACTCACAAAGATCCTACAAAAGCTTTGTGAACCTAAAAAGTGTTAAGTTTCTTAAATCAAGTTATGCATAGATACCTCCCATCCACACCCATACCTAAATTAGTAAATGTAGATCCATACATCAAATAAGTGTTAAACTTGAGTTCATAAATTATTTATAATGGTTTTCCCATGCAAATATCTTCCATCGTGCAAGCATAAATAGAATGACAGTTTAAAGGTGTAAACCTCCCAATCTTCAAATAGAGTACAAAGAAGTACATATGGAGTAGTTTTAAATCATGAAGCATGCACACAAGATTTTCAATATTCTTGTGCACATAATTCCAAAATACTCATCACACATTCATAATGAAGTCATGCATGTAGGGTTCCACTTCTATTCTATCACAAATCACATGCTATGATCTATGCTTCCTACATGCTACTTCATAAACTGATATGCCCCTAAAGTATAAAATCAAAACTTAAGAGAAATATAAAGGGGTGTTTAGTGTAAAATGGTTAAAATTCATGTAACCCCCACATAAGACTTCTTTATCTATGCCTTCACCAACTAATGCTTACTTCATAGTCAAACTATGCAACTCTTATTACATAGTGTCTATAAAATGTGTAGAACATAATTTCCCATCAAATACACAATAATGATGTAGTAATTTAAATATAGACCTGTGGAATGATTTAAAATTGGCAATAAAGTATAAAGAGGTAGTTAAAAATTAGTTGGGTTATGTTTGAGGCCTTGTTAGGATGAGTAAATGTAAAAGAAACTATCACACATAAAAATATGATCATAGCCACCCCTTTGACTATTTCAAATATCTTCCATTCTAAGACATATATGTGGATCTAGCATTACCGTACCACTAAATCCCATATCTAGATCCCTAGGTAGAATTAAAGAAGCATGGATGTAGAACCACAATAGAATTAAAAGATTTTATCTACCACCCAAAGGGGTGGATTAATTGTAAAAGGATTACTCCCTTATAAAAGCCTTGTATTTTATTATAAAAGGGTATACATATTTTATGCAACCTCATGCTACCAAAATTTTCCCTCCAAGATTTCTTTTATTGGATGGACCTTGTATTTTAATGAGAATCGAGGTCACCTCCATTTATTCATATTACACTTTATGGGTGACTTTTTTTTGTTGTTATATGTCTATGCATAATATTCACCCCTCTCATTGCCAGCCATCCCTATAACCTATGTGTGTAACTTGGAACTCATTTGTAGGTCACATTCTATGCACATTTGGGTCTATGTGAGCCTTATTTTTAGATAACCTTCATCTCTCTCAATGTTGCATTGTGTTCCCACACCTCTATGCAAAATACCTTTTCATTTAGAGTGTCCATGGTAGATTCTCTATGATATTATCTTGTTCTCTAAGATTTTTATTATGTCTAAGGTAGTAGCAATGCTCACTCTATTCTTGGTGCATCACCTTTTACTTTAAAACAAATTCTTACCTTCTCTCTCTCTCTCTCTCTCTCTCTCTCTCTCTCTCTCTCTCTCTCTCTCTCTCTCTCTCTCTCTCTCTCTCTCTCTCTCTCTCTCTCTCTCTCTCTCTCTCTCTCTCTCTCTCTCTCTCATTTTAAAATCTTTAGTTTTAGTTAGTGATAGATTTATCTTTATACTCTTTATATTTATGTGTTGGTTTTATACTAGGTGCACTTAGAATAGAAGGAATCCATCCTACTTCAAAGGTTCTTCCTAAGGAGTGAAAGGGTTTCACACCTTTGGGATCTTTTCATTGTTGTCATGAGATAACTAATGATATATGCATGTAGGTGAGTGATAACGCTTCCACAACCAATACCAAATACCTTTGTACCCTACATAATGCATTCATACTCTATACCCTACCATAAAACATCCTACTCCATAGACCATCCAAAGGTTAATGTTTCAAATGATAATAGTTTATGGCATGCCAATAGGACCACGTTAAGGATTTTACTAAGGATTTGGTGAGGTCCTTGGTTAATAGTGTTATAGACACATTTTAAGCATATAGTGACTATAAACATTTATAGTTTTAAAAACTCATCCCACCATTTACATGCCAAGACAAATTAGGTCATATATAGAAGGCATTAACTTCCATTATATTGATCTCTCTACACCTTATAGAATAAGAGTAAGAGTATCTTCATCCCCTTTTAGGAGAGAGAGTGAGGCAAGATAATCATCCCCTATATCTCAGTCTACACCCCCATTTATAAGGTTCCTTGAACTTAGTGGATATTTTTCCCTATTTCATTCATGGATGTATAGAGGAACCATCTATTTTTACCTTTCAATGTAGGCATTCTATTGATTCTTTCCCAATATGATTGTATTCCAATCATAGCTATCAAAATTTTATCCTACTTTATTAGTGAGAATGTTACTTCCCCTATAGATCATATTCATGATACTATGAATATCTTATCATTAAACTATGTCATCGAAGACATTATCATAATTATACTACTTACTTCTTCTTTCAAAGGTAAAGTACTCCATTGGTACTGAGTCTTGAGACCAAATTCTATTCACAATTGGGATGAACTTAAGGAGGAACTATGTAAGTAATTTAAGGACCAAAATGATCACTTGTCCTTTATAAATCAGCTCACAACTATAAATAGATCCCCACATAGGCTAATGGTTTATTTTAACTTTAGGTTACAAAGATTTTGGGATAGGATCCCACCCTTATGTAAGCCATCTATTAATAATAAATTTTTATATTTTTTTAATGCTCTTAACATCAATATATTTGTGATGATTTAATCCATGGGAGGAATAGTACTACTCAATTCCTATGAAGTTATTATGCATGTAAAAAATTATTTGATCTAGGTAGGAAAAATTACACCTAGACCCCATATGCCTCTATTCATAGAACCTCCTCCTACCAACTAGTTGTGTATCCTATGTTATACCTATCCCTATTTTAGTAATCCCACTAAATTGATCTACTACTCACCTTAAAAAATTACATGAGGTTAAAATACTATTGCAAAACTTTGGAAATGAACTTGTGGTCCTCAAAAGGTAGTAACCATAGTATTCAAGACCCCATCATCCCTTCACTTAGTAATACTAGTTGAGCAGACCTCCATACCAAGTTGGATAACAAGAAAAAAATAGATCAAAAACTAAAGACCACCTTATGCATAGAAGTTTGATGTTACAATCACCTCTAGAGCCCTTGTACCCATCCAAAAAAATACTATGCATGATCCTGAAAGGTGTATCCCATGTGATCAACTACATAACCAAGATACATGCATAAATATATTCATCAACCAAGTTCTCATGGTGAAATTTTTGTTTCAACCTCAAGGGTAGGCAAATACAACAACCCTACATGAGGAAGAAACTCAAGTGACAATACAATAACAAGATGGGTTTACTCTTATTAACTGATAGGAGGATACATTCAACTACATAAATTAGAGTTGTATGTCAAGTGGAAGAATCACCCCAATTGATTTAAATATAATATAAACAAAGGATAATGATATATGAGGTGTTAATAACTTCAGTACCCTCACCTTCAACACCTCAAGTCACATGCATAAGTACAAAATCCAAAATACATGTACAACCTTTAGTATACATAGAACAAGATAGCTAAAGAGAGAAGCTACCTCAGACTAGTGAATAAGTATAAGAGGAGGCCACTATTTAAAAATCATAGCTAAATGGATCTCAAACTCCCTTCAACATAATCAAATAGATGAAGAAGATGAGCCTCAATATAACCATGTGAGATGCTCTTGATATTTATACTCAAAGGAATTTGCTAAAATATGATCTAAAAAGATTCCAAGTGTTTAAGACATTATAAATTATGCCTTATATCTATGTGAGCTTATGTTATCCCAAAGTGTAGGAAATGTATGTGCATAGTAGTACTAAGCCACTCCCATTCTATATCTCTTTGATTATTAGTCAACATCTGGTACATAATTACATGATTAACTCAGACATGAGTAGATCAGTGATGCCAAATAAGATTGAATATACACTTGGAATTGTGCATTACCCTATTTTAAAGGGAATGATATAAATGGATGGCATAATAATCAAGACCATGAGAATCATCAAATACTTGAATCTTATACTACATGCATGCCTAAGCATTTTGATTATGTAGTATATCATATTCACTGACTTGATTCCCTACTTTACCATTTACCTCCCCTAAGACTTCATATCAAATATAGGTGGATATTTATTTTCATACTAGTTGCATATATTACTTAGAACTAGGTACATGACTAAGGTTACCATTAAGGCTAAACCCAGCTTCAAGAGTCATGCTGAACCATACTCTCCTAACCCAATTGAATTAAACTACATAATGTTTGATCAAGATTAGATTCTAATTCTCCATGAAGCCGCAACACCACTTGAAAATATCCCAAATGATTTTCTAGATGAATGGGCATGTGAACATTATGAGTGTGAACCATATGTCAATGCAAAAGAGATAGGGATAGGTAGTTATTGAATCTTAGAGAAGAAATGTTTGTTACCCAAGCTCAAATAGGCATAAGAAAACCTCAAAGGTACATTGTAATTATATTTTGATGGTTCTCAAATAAAAAATGGCACTAGATCTAGTGTGATGCTGGTATCCACTTCAAAGGAGAAATATTTACACACCTTTATGTTATAGTTTAGTTGTATAAACAATGATATAGAGTATAAGGCATTAATTTAATGTCTATAACTTGCATAGAATAAAGGAATTAAGGCACTATAAGTATTTGGCGATAATGAACAAGTCATAAAATAGGTTAGAGCATAGACCATGACCAAGAATATCTTAATGAAAGCTTACAAGCATAGAGTATGAGATATGATTGAAGAATTTGATGCATTTAATATTAGTTCCATACCAAGTTTGTAGAATATGAAAATGGACATGATGGTAATCATAGGTGCGAAGTATGACATCCCATGAAATGTAATGGAGTTTGGGTAGCTCATGAGGCTCATAATCATTCCATCAGTCCTCAATAACATAGATAATTGATAGGTATTTGAGAGAGATGAGTATATTATCAACTTCTTATAGGATGAGGGTGAGTTTTGTGCCAAGAACCAAGTGTATCTATGATCCTAATACAAAGATCAAGTCATCTAATTAAAGGGGAAGGAGCTACTAAAAGGGTTAATTATGATATAAAACATATTAAATTTTGATGTCTATCCTAAAAGACAAAGGTGAAGCATGATAACAAAGGAAGAGGCCTTTACACAAGTAACCATCTCAGAAGGAAAGATCCTAAGAGCTGAAAATTTATTCTCCCCATCATAAATTAAAAACTTTATTGAATTCAGTAGGAGATATGATGATATTTTTACATGGAACTATAAGGACTTTAGAGGATTTGATCTAAGCTTAGCACAACACACCATTGAGGTCAAACCTAACATAGCTAATTCACCAAAATAATAGGCCTATCAACCTAAAGCTCAGGCCCTTGATGAGAAAGGATATCTTAAATCTCATTTAAGCTAGTATAATACTTCAAATCAAACACTCTTTAGAGACCTAAGAAAACATTACCTTAAGCTAGTATAGAAGAATAATGGGTAAATATGTCTGTGTGTATACTTTAGAGACCTAAGAAAACATTACCTTAAGAATCACTATCCTCTCTCATTGATGGAGTAGATCCTACAAATAGTTCTAGGCATAGAAAGATTCTCATTATTAGATAGCTACTCAGGATATAACCAAATTATTGTGTAAGATTATGTTCTCTATAAAAAACTTTCACCACTAAGTGGGGAACATTCACATACCAATGAATTCCATTTGGTTTTTAGAAAATAGGAGTAATTTTACAAAGATCCATAGATATGGAATTTAAATAACTCATTAACAAGATCATCATAGTTTACCTTGATGACATAATTATTTTATCTAAACATGTAGAAGATCACTTAAGCCATCTAGAGTAAGTATTTGAAAGGTGACAAGAGTTCATAATATATATGAACCCTATCAAGTACATCTTCATAGTTCATGAAAGCACCCTATTGGGGCACATTGTTTCCAAAGACAAGCTCAGAATTGATCCAAACTGAGTCAAGGATATTGTGTCTCTCCTTCTCCCACATCACAAGAAAAGTGTCCAGATTTTCCTAGGGAGGTTAAAATTCATGAGGTGATTTGTATCTAATTTTTATATGCTAACCAAACCCCTCAATATAATTATCAATAATAATGTTTCATTTATCTAGACTCTTAAAGGTAATAATAGTTTTAAATTCATCAATCATATCATCATGCAAGGTCCCACGTTAATTAACCCAATTTATAGTAAGTATTTTATCATTTACAATTTATGTGTAGCTAAATGCATCTTAGTTATTCTTACGTAGTAAAGCAATGATCAATTAGAGTAGTTAGTTGCCTTTTTTAGCTATGTTTTCAAATATTATGAGTTATTCTATATCTTCCTATATAAACACACTATCATGGTTATGAGAGCACTCAAGAGGGTCTGACACATGCTTTCTAATAACAATATTTAGCTAATACTCAATAAGGACATCGATGAGAAGAGATCCATTTGGATCACAAAGGTGATGGAGAATAATGTAGACATCTAGGTCATCAATCTTGTATAAGGAAAGGTGATATGTAAAAAGCTAGTGTATATGATGAAAACTAAATATAACATAGTTATCACATTATTTGAAGACCAATCAAAACACTAGAGAATCCTAATAAGTTTGACCATAAATATGAAGGCCTTCCTTCAACATGGTATATATCCCTTAGCCTAAATAAATCTAAGTTTAGATATTTTAGGTTATAGGCCATTCCCTATGTGCTTATTAGTAGTAAAATTTTCCATAAGGATCTCAATGGATTCCTCTTGAGATTTATAGAATCAAACTAGGTGAGTAGAATTCTCCAACAATTCCATGATGGGCCATTAAGAGACCATTATTTACTCAAGACTACCGCCATAAATATTATGTAAGATGGATATTATTAGCCAACACTATTTGAATATGCACACACATATGTGAAAATTTGTAATAAATGTGCCTTCTTTATAGGAAAATAAAATTTGGTAGCTCTCCCCTTATACCCAATTTAATATGATCAACATTTTATGTAATAGGGCCTAGAATTCATAGGCATGATCAAACCACCACCAAATGATGGGTATAAATAGATACTCATGGCCATATAATATTTCATGATCTTGATAAAATCAATAAATCTCAAGGAGGCTATTGATACTTCTATAATATACTTCTATAAAGGCATTGTGGAAAGGTTTATTGTTCAATCCACCATTATCTATGATAATGCATTGGCCTTCTTTGGAACCAGGATAAACAAATGGACCATCAAACGTAGCATCTACTTACCCTTACGGTAATGGTCTAGATGAGTCCATGAATAATAAATTTATTTTTATTATAAAAAATACCATGTGATATAATCAAAAAGCTTGGTATGCTAATCTTAGGACTACCCTTTGGGTTGATCGAGTCATGCCCAAAAAAGTGTTGGTAAATTCACCCTTCATGTTAGTTTATTAAATGGAGTATATATTATACACATCCCTCAAGTTACCATCATTGGAGTTAAAACATTATTTATAGTTTATAAAAATTATCCCTTCATAGTAAGGTTAGTAGAGTTAATGGAGCTTGAAGAGACTAGAGCATAATATACACACACTATGGAACTTCAACAAGCCTAGATGAAGAGGACCTTTGATAAAGGATTAACTGATATAAGTTTATAATAATGAGATTTAGTGCTCAAATGGGATGTGGATAGAGTTAAATACTAAATTATATACAATATGGAGTGACCCATAATTAGCTACAAGCAAGCTAACACTTTCTAACTCACTAAATTGAATGGATAATAAATACCCATCCCAGTCAATGGGATGCATCACAAAAAATATTTGATGATTCTTATAAATTTTTTAAATAAGTATATTAGATGTTTTTCATTTCCCTAAGTGTCTTACACATATTGTTTTATGATATCTTTTATTTCCTCCAAGTGCTTGCATATAATGTCCTACTTAGCTTAGATCTTTTCCTCTAAGTGCCTTTGGAATAGTTATTTTATTTTTTTAGGAGGATATAAATTTATTCAAAATCCCAAATTACACATCCAATGAATTCAAGAATAAAATGTATAGAAGTTTCAATGACTTCATGCCCAATGGATTACTTCAAAGGCTACTAGATTCCCCCTTAGTAGGAAAGCAGCCTATAGAGTTCACCAAAAGTGTTGACTTTATAAGTCACCCTATCTTATGTATAAATCACAAGGATCCTAAAAAAGGTTTGTTTTCTTGTGAAGAGTTGAGTTTATAAAAGCAAATCATGTGCATATGCCTCCCATCCATGCCCATGCCTAAAGTAGTAAGTTCAGATCTATGAATTGACTAAATGTCAAATTATATTCATAAAGAATTTATAATTTGTGCCCCATGAATATATCTTCCATTATGTAAGGTCAAATGGTACATAAGTTAAAAGGTGAAAAGATCCCAATATTCAAATAGTGTAGGAATACGTGTAGAGGGAGTAGTTTCAAATCATGAAGCATGCACCCAAGATTTTCAATCTTCTTATGCACACCTTTCCAAAAGTATCCTTATGCCTCCATAGATAATTCTTGCATTGAATCATATAGTTTCATTCCTATGCTCTCACAAATTATAAGATGTGATATATACTAAAAATGTGTTACTTCATAGATTGATATGTCCCCTAGGTATATAAGTAAAGCTTAAGAGAACTATCAAGGGGGATTTGGCACAAAAATGGTTAAAATTATTGAAAACCCTATAGATTACATATATATATATATATATATATATATATATATATATATATATATATATATATATATATATATATATATATTACCTTCACCAAATCATAGCTTATTATATGGTCTGACTACACAACTCTTAGTGCATAGTGTCCCCAAAAAGTGTAAAGCATGGTTTCTCATAAGATACACAACAATGATGTAGTAGTTCAAATTCAGACCTGCACAATGATCGACAAGTGGTGGAAAAGTATAAAGAGGTAGTTTAAAAGTAATTGGGTAGTGTTTGAGGCCTTTTAAGGACAAGTAAATGTAAAAATGGCTATCAGACATCAATAAAAAATCACATTCCACCCCTATGACTATTCCAAAGATCTTCCATTCTTAGACACACATGTGGATCTAAAAGAATTCTACCACTAACTCCCATGTTCAAATCACCAAGAAAAATATAAAAATCATGGATGTGGAATTAAAAGACTCTTTCTACCACTTGAAGGGGTGAAAATTTGTAAAAGGCTTATTCCCTTATAAACTCTTTGTTCTTTATTGTAAAAGGGTTGACATTTTTTAGGCAACCTCATGCTACCAAAATTTGCCCTCCAAGAGTACTTATATTGGCTAGACCTTGCATTTTAATGAGAATTGAGTTCACCTCCCTCTATTATGATTAAACTCTATGGGTGATTTATGTTTGTTTATCTTTGTTTGTGGCTAATATTCACCCCTCTCATTATTGTCCATCCCCAAAACCTCTATGTGGAACTTGGAACTCATTATAAGTCATATTTTGTGTGTATTCAGGTTTATGTGAGCCTTTTATATGGATAACCTTCATCCCTCTCAATATTTTTTTGTGTTCCCATGCCTCTATGAAAAATACTTATGCATTTAGAGTGTCCATGGTCGAGTCTATGTGACATTATATTGTTCTTTAATATTTGTAGTGCGTCCAAGGTAGTATGAGTGCTCTCTCTATTTTTGATGTGTCACCTTTTACTCTCCATCAAATTATTACTTTATCCCTCTCTTTTCTTTCAAAATATTTAGTTTAAGTTAGTGTTAAATTTACCTTTCTACTCTTTAGGTTTGTAAATTGGTCTTATACTAGATGTAATTAGAATAGAAGGAATCCATCCTCCTAAGGAGGTTCATCCTAAGCAACAAAAGGGTCCCAAACCTTTGGTAAATTCCCATCATTTAAAAAATATAATCAATGATCTATGGACATAGGTGAGTGCTAACACTTTCATGCCCATCACTGAATACTTTTATGCCATGCTCAAGTCATTCACGTTCTACTCCTTACCATAAAACTTCCCATGCTATAGATCATCCATGGGTTCATGTTTTGAATGACATTAGGTTTCAAAGAGAAGGGGACATGTTTTTTCAATTTCATGGATATATAACTATAAAATATCATACATAGATATTACTTAGAAGTATTCATAATGAACTATAAGGAAATAGAGAATCAAAACTAATCCAAATGAAACTATCATGTTGTGAAACATAGCATCAATTGACATCATCTTAAAGCTAAATTTTTTGTACATGTGCACCTATAAACTTAGTTCTTGATCCAAAAAACTCATATTCTAGTTTCCTAATCTTTTTTATATCTACATTTTTGTCTTAAACTCACACATCACAATAAAAAACTATGTATCCTAATCTTCTTAGTAGTTTTCACAAACAATAAATGTAATTGTAAATTCAAATTCTACACTTTACATTAATATTTATGATTATTTTTCTATTTCATTTAATTAAAATTATTTATTTAGTTTTATATTTTTAGGTTCACTCAATAAAAAATAAAGGCAAAACACATATCAAATGAAAATCAATGAAAAAGCATGTAAAAATGAAAAAGTTGCTATAAAATATAAATTCAAACTATATTATCCATGTTACTTAATTATATATATATAATATGGTTAAAATAATTATATATTATCCATCTCATGTAATTGTATAGACTATATACTATTTTTCCTATTATATCGGCCATCTTGCATAACTATATTGGCTATATATTATTTTTCCTATTATATTGGCCAAACTACTCAACTGTATCAACCATGGATCTTATGTTTTCTTTCCTCAATCACTAATTTTATTATATCATTAATTTTAGTTGATAATTAACTATATAATTGATCTTATATTTCCTATCTATAAATGTATTTACCACTTTCTTTTCTTAATACTTTACTAGTATTGGCTAGCTCATGTGTATTATATTGACCTATAGTTTTAAACTATATTGTACCTCTCGTAATTTCTCATCATATAAAATATATTTCCATGGTTGATATAATTATTTTTAAATGGTGATTTATTCTTTATCCCTTAGTAAAAAATTCCATCTTATTTATATAAAGCTTGGACCCATCCATTGATTATTGAATTTTTCTCTTTGATTTGACACTTGTTGGGGGAATTTTTGTTACATGTATTTATCTTATAATTTGGTTTCATAAATATATATTAAGTACCCTTACTAAGATTTAATTACACATCTTACCCTGATAGCTATTAAAATAGGTCTCTAGCATCCTCCACAATAATCACCTCTTCATCCTTTATACATTTCCTCACTGCATCATAAATGGTCGCTCAAATATCTCAAAATAAAAAATGTTCAAATAATTTTATTTTTACCTATTTATATTAAAATTTAAAATTTTTTAATCTTTCCAAAAAAATCTTTTAAATTTCATTTTTTTATCATATCTTTTATTTTATAGGTTCGTTTATTTAAATTAAATAAGTGTTAGAATCTCAGTTCACAAGTAATTTTGTGATACTAGCAATAGTTTTTAGACATTTTTTATTTTATCTTTTATGATTGCCTGATCAGTTGAATTATATTTATGGATCCTTACATTAACACTATTCTACACCTAAACTAATAGAGTTGTCTTCGTATCACTCTCGTAATGTATATGAATATTAATTTTTAAGGTATACATGAGTAGTATAAATTTACCTATACCACCTTACATAAATATTTTTGTGTTTTTTCTCTTAGATTAATATTTATAACAATTTAATACCATACATAATTTATTTTCATTCCAACTAGGTAAGTGAAGGTATGCATATGTTATTTATGTTTCTTTCACTTATCTCATTTTAACACCATTTACTTATAACCTTTATTTTATCTTTTATGTTACTATTTTTTATCCCAAAGAACCATATTTAAATAAAATTTTATGATACATGTTGATAATTTGGTGGGGCTTATGTATACACCTATATTTTTGAGTTACTACCAATTTTTATTAAAAGTCTCATCTATGCTTCTTTCTCCTTAAGTGTACATCCTAAGGACTGCAGTAGGAATGAGGTTGGGTCATATCATGGTAATTTAAGAGATATTTTTTTATATGATCACATATTATACCTTTTAATAGTAACTGTATTTCTATTTTATCATTCTATCCTCTAATTCCATTGTCTCTTTGTCTGTCCTCTTCTACCTAATTTTAGATTTTCTCCCAACTAACTCAATCAAGATCAAGTTAGTTTATTTTATGTTCACATTGTTTATAATTGTAACCATCATAGTTTATGTAGTTCATTTTATATCCAATATCATTTTTTGATTACACCATTCCTTCCCAATCTAAATGTTTGCCTTCCTATACCAACATAACATGATCAATGTAGTATTGTTTTTCATCTAGATCTTTATATTAATTTGCTATAGAATGAATATGTTGTCTATTTAGTAGGTCATTTATAATATTTTTATACATACATACATGCATGTATGCATACATGGCTCCATGTTATCATATTTATAATAACCATTATGATTTTCTTCTAGATAAATACTTGATTTTACTATAATAATAATAATATCAGAATATTAGAGATTAATCTAATGAGGGTCTAGTCTTTGCCAAAGGTATTTGAAGTTAAATATAAATAATATAAACTAAGGATGTATGCATTAGTATTTTTATGTCCAAAATTAAGGGTACTTAGGTCTTCATCCTTTCCATTTGAGTCTTTACATACAACATTTCTCATAAAGTGCCACTTGAGTCAAGGGGAAGATTTCTGTGATGACAAGTCAACCTAAGATAAGTATACCTACCTCTATACTATTTATTTTATTTAGTTTACATGTTTATATTATATTAGTATGTTTTTATTATTATTATCCATGCTTATATTAGCTTATTATTGTTAGTATATGTTATATTTATATGTTATTATATCCTAATTTAGATATCTCTTGCTTACAACATTGAGTTTAGATACTTATTGGTTAATGTACACACTCATTTTTTTCCACTTTGATGTCTAAACTAGGTACCAAATTGATTTCTAGAAAACAATGTAATTTAAGCCTAAAAGTCACTAGATTTCCTGATTTCATCTATGTAAGGGATATGACTACCCATAAATGTGTTGAGGCTTCTTTATTTGGGGTATTAACTTGTATGCAATGATAACCTAGCTTGGATTCAACCCCACTCAAATTGTGACCTAGCAAATTGACATTCTTGGTTTGTGATCTATTAATGCAAAATATTAAAACAATTCATAAATTCCAAAACCCTTAAGCATGATTAATTAAAAATCAAAATTTAATTAGTTTCTTAAGCAAAAATTCCAAGTTAATTTAGGGAATTATATTTTCTAAAAAAAGAAATTTTCAATAAAGATGAGTTCAAAGTCAAGGGAATTAATAATATCTTTTATTAATTCCTAAAACTCAAATAAAAGGTGAGTCACAACCTCAAAATATCTTCTATGAGTTTTCATGGCCAATAAATATCTTCTATGAGTTTCCAAGCCTTCATAATTATTTTAACCCAACCTAGGGTTAATTGAAACATGATCAAGGTTAATCTAGATCTAACTAAGGTTAAAACTAAACCTAAAATCATTAGGGTTAGAGTTAGTTTTAATACATATAAATACAAGTTCCCTCACTCTCTTCCAAAAAGATTTTGTGTGTAAGGTTATTATGCAAGAATGCCTTCTAGAATCTCTCAAGCAATGTTATAATACCAAACTGATTCAAGTATATTAACACCAATCCAAGATAAACCAAGAAAACCCTCATGTGGTCTTATATAAGTTCTAAAAAAATGGAATTTGCCTTGATTAAAGCCTCTATTGCCCAAAATTCAAGCAAGAACATCCTCTTTGCCAATAAATGAACACTAGTTTTAACATTAGAGGTAACATAGTTTTGTGTTTTATCTTCTATTTATTGTTTTGTTCATTGTGTTAAGATCATCCAAGTACTTAGGCAAGATTGGTTTAGTTTTAATTTCATTATTTGATCTGATTTATCTTTTGATTCACTAATAAGGAGATAATGATATTTGGTTTTTTAGATTCCTAATATCACATAATGGCATGCCCAATGGGACCATGCAGCCCACAAAGAACAAATGAGTGATGTGGAACCTTAAAAATTATTAAAAAGATCACTAACATTTTCAAGTTTTTAGTTTTGTGATCAAAATTGCCATCATTTTATTTTGTCACTATTTGGAGACTTCATCCTATTAAATGATGACTTTACCTATTTTGTCCCATGTTTTATGATTATTTATTTTGTAAGAAATGATGACTTCACATTGATGACTTTGAAAAAAATGGTCACATTGTTCTGTTGTGAAATTAGCGACATTTACCCATGTTAAACCATCCTCTATAGAAATGGAAACTTTGATAAACTAAAAAAATGAGTTCAATCCTCCATTTTAGTATCTTTACCATGTAAATTTACTTGTGATTTTGGTGACTTTACCTTATATTTAACCCTAATCAGTGACTTTGCCCTTATATGTGACTTTACACTTGAATAATGGTGACTTCACTAGATATTTTTTTCTATCTATTCTAACTCCATAGGAAATCGATGACTTCATTCTATTGATAAATTGATGACTTCACTATGTTGATAAATTGGCAACTTCACTTTGTGTAAACAAAATGTGATAGTTAAAAGTGAAAATTTATTTGTTGGTTGATTCTTTTGCATAGAAACAAGTAAGGCCATTAAAATTTTTATAGGAAAATAAGTGAAGAAATTGAGGTTTAAACACTTCAAAATTTCATACACATTTATGTTTTAGTGCTTAAAATTTATTAACAAACTTTGATTTTTGAATTTCAAGTTTAAAAGAGAAAATTGTTAGAGTAATTAATTTATCCTAGTCTATTTGAAATAAATGTCTTAAGGTATTACACCTTTGATTGACATAGGTTATTTAGATGGGGTATTTGTTATGTGTGACTAGTTACATTTTGAGTCATAATCTCCTATAGATTAGGAGATTTAATCTCACTTATTGTTGTATATGTAAGCACCTCTAGTAGTGCTTTTGCTAATGTAATTCCATTCCATCTTTCATTTGGTATCAGAACAAGTTATCTTGAGGAGGTTTTCAAAGCATTATAGATTTAATGGAGATCAACATATAAGTTTATGTTATTCATGGATGTGACACACTAATCCAATTTTTCCCATCTCAAGCTAAAATGCTGCCAGAATTCTAGTTAATTTTATGGAAGGAAAAAGTTGTCATGTAGATCTGTGAATCTTAAATCCTAGCTTGGTATATTAGATATAATATTTTTAGGGTCATTTTTTGATTTTTTAATTTTTTGAAAACATACAGAATCTTTGGAACTGGTCCTATATTTTTTATGAATTCTACTAAAAAATATGAATTAAAAAAAATAATTTTTTTGAAGCTTCTGGTGATTTTCTATGATTTTTTTAAGTTTCTATTTTGTAGGACAAACGAGGAACAACATAACAAATGGTAGTTTTTCTAGCATTTTTTATATAATTATGGATCAAATTTAATATCAATGGAGTCTTCTCATCGTGATATTTTATAAAAGTATTTTTTTTATGAAAATGGAGCATTGAAGAACTTGTGAAATTTTGAAGGTAGAGGGCAATTTAGAAAGTCTTCATTTGGTGTAAGGTCAATAATTTGGATGGAACACCACCTAAATCTGCCACTTCTATTAGCATCACCACCATAATTCATGCATAATTTTTTATCCTCTATTCATTTTTTATGACCACCTATTTGGCATTTTTATATCCTAAGGGTTTGTCTTTCACCACTATGAGCCATCTTTGAAGATTCTTTTCTTCCAAGGCTTAAAACTTTTGATCCATGAAGCTTGGGAAGGTGATTTTTTTCACCTTGGCCATTTTTTATATGTATGTATTTTTAAGGCTATTTTTTACATTTTTATCACCCATATTTATATTATTTTTAGTTTCTTTCCAGTATATTTGACTAGTTCATATATTTTAGACCTTTAAAAGGCCATAACTTTGGACTGATAACTCTGATTTGCATGCTATCTTTTTTGAAAGTGTATGTTTTTCCATTATATACACATTTGAAAAATATAAGTATTTTTATTATATACTATATTTTAAACTTCATTGATGAAATTTATTGATTCATCACAATAGTGAATATTGTAAGGCAAAAATCCATTTTATTATGGTGAATTGTCTATCGCAATAGGCTCTTTTGACAAAAAAATATATTTTTATAAAATTTAAAAGATCATAAAATGGTGGAGATTTTATTGTCTCACCACCCTCAAATCATCTTCCAATGGGAAAATTAAGTTGTAAACTCCTCAGATGCATTTTTGGCTAAGATCAACATCCAGTTTCCTCATTTTTCCATTGCATCTTTTGGATGCATTTTAAATGGAATCTAAAATCATTTTGTGTGTTGGTGTGTGACATGATATCTTTATGTATGCATTTTTTTCATTTTAATATACTTACATTTTTTTAATTCACATTTCATTTTCATACTTAAACAACACATTTATAATTTCTCATACGCAACTTGTTATTCACAATGTCTAGTTTAGGACCTAGATTTATCCTCCTTAACAAATAATTTATTTTTGGTGATAATAATGTAGCATGGAAAATAAAAGTGTAAACACATCTATATTTTGAATATATTTGGTTAGTTGTAAAAGGCACATGGGTTAGACATGCAATAGATGTTAATCAACAATAAAAATATGACAAATCTAATAAGAAGGCTAAGTTAATAATCATGTTTAGAGTTTTAGATGAGGTACAAACTCATATCCAAAGTGATACAACTACAAAAGATGTTTGGGATAATCTTAAAATTGTATATGAAGTTAAGAATCAAAATAAAATCTTACATCTTCAGAGCTAATTGCACACTCTCAAGCTTAAATCAAATGAAAAAGTAGAAGCATTCCTTATAAGGGTTGTAACTTTGTGGGATTAACTTAAATATTTAGGTGAACTAATGATATATGATTCTTTAGTTCCTATAATCCTTAGATCACTGCCCCTACATATAGGATCTTTATGACCACTTTGAATGTCATAGGACAAAAACCAACCTTTGAGGTGTTAGTAAATTTATTGCAACAAGAGGAAGCTTTGAAAAATTTAGAGGAAACATATGTGGAGAATTTAATCACATCAAATAAAAGGGGTGAAAACCCAGAAAGGTTCCAAATCAATTTCAAAAGTAGAATAATGAACAAAAATAACAAGGGAAAAATTCATGGCTTTTTAAAACATGTCAAATTTATGGAAGACAAGGACATGACTTAAAAATTTAATGGTATAACACATTTTGAAAGGGATTATAAAGTAAGAATCCCTCTTTCAACAATACACCATAAACAAAAAATAAGCAACCACAACAACAAAATAGGTGGAAAATAAAAATTCCAATCCTAAACAACATGGCAATGTTGTTGAAGATAATAATTATTCAAATGAGGAATATGGTTTAACTACTCAAACACATGAGTCTACCAATCATCCAAGTGTAATTTGTTATGTTGATTTAGTAGCAACCAAACACATGATAGTGAGAAATTAATGGTTTTCTACATTGACCAAAATATAATCAAATGGTAATGTATCACTTAGAGATGATACCTCATATATAGTACAAGGTAGTGGTGACATCAAAATTCAACTTGGAAATTTTTTTTACAAAATTTCAAATGTTCTATATGTTTAATGAATTACAAAAATTATGTTAGCTATTAATCAATTACTTGACCACAACCTCATGCTTGAATGTGATCACCAAAATGATCAAAAAAACTTCCATATCAAAGACAATTATAGTCATTTCAAAGTGATTGCTAAGGTTTCCAACATTGGCAAAATGTTTCATCTTTATTTTATTCAAAATGATCATCAATCACTTGTGGTAAAATATACAAAACTAGGAAATTTATGGCATAAAATATATGGTCACTTTAGTTATGTTTATTTGGTGTAATTGAGAAAACAAGATATGGTTCATGGTATTCTAGGACTCAATCAATCTTTTGATATAGGTACTAGTTGCTTAGTAGGAAAACAAAGAAGATCTCCCTTTGGAAATAATGAATATCAACCATCTAGTAAGTTGGACTTTGTACACACTGATTTTTGAAAATAATTTACACCTAGCCTTAGAGAGTACAAATACTTTCAACTTTTTATTAATGACTAATCATGAAAAATATGCATATATTTATTGAATACTAAGGATAAATGTTTAAATTCCTTTAATTCAAGGTCATAATTGAAAATGAAACTGGTAGGAAAATCAAGAACCTCCACTCATATCATGGGGGGGATATACCAGTAAAAAAAAAAAAACCTATCTTAGTGTAAATAGAATCAATAAAAAATTGATAGATCCATATTCTTCTCAGTAGAATGGAGTTGAAAAATGACATTACAGAATCATAGTGAAAATTTTCAACCTAATACATATTGGGTAGAAGTTTGTCACACTGCATTCTACTTGTTCAATAGGTCACCCACCAAAGCTCTTGATGGAATCACACCACATGAAGCCTAGATAGCGAATAAACCAAAGGTTATTTACCTTCAATTTTTTAGTTTCAAGGCATACATGCATGTTCATAAGAATACAATGAAAAAGTTTGATAAGAAAACAAAAGAATGTATTTGTGTGGGATACATTGCACAATCAAAGGCATATAGGTCCCTTGATCAAGAATAAAAGAAGGTACTAATCAATAGAGATGTAGTGTTTGATGAAAAGAGTGGAATAAATACACCTTCTACATAGGCAAATGATACAAGAAAAAGTCTTGTAATATTTTTAGATAATGATGGTGAAAGTGAAAAGGAAGATAGTTAAACATGATCTCCAACATCACCACCTATCGCTTAGCATATGCCCAAATGGTATACAAGTAATATATGAGATGCTAACTTGAGTGGAGTACTAGACACATCCACTTCAATATCGATGACTTGAATCATGTCTCAATAAGAGGTTAATATGGCCCTTATGAGTATTATTAAAGAAACATATGAGATCTCTACAGTAGCAAAATCCCTATAGTCTAAAACTTGGAAATATGCCATGGATGTCGAATATCAGTCACTAATGAATAATAACACATAGCATATTGTTAATCTTTCACTATGGAAGAAGCCTATTGGATGTAAATGGGTCTTTAAGACCAAGTACAAAGTAGATGGAAGTATTGATAAGTACATGGCTAGAATTGTTTCAAAATGGTATGCTCAAAAATAAGGTATTGATTATGAGGAGACTTTTGCTTCCATAGATAAGATAAAGACTATCATAATGGTTTTTGATATGACTACATAGTTTGGTTGTAAATTCCATCAAATGGACATAATAAGTGCCTTTCTCAATGGATATTTGAAAGAATAAGTCTACATGACTCAAACTAAAGGATTTTTGATACCTAATTAGGATTAGAAGGTTTTTAGGCTTATCAAGTATCTCTATGGGCTAAAATAAGCTTCCTAAGTTTGTTACATTAAGATTGATGAGCATCTCATATAACATGGATTCAACAGGAGTTTATATGATCCTAATCTCTACCTAAAAATGCATGGGGGTGGTAGTTGTTATATTGATTATTTATGTCGATGATCTAGTCATCACTAGAAGTACAGTGAACATGATCTATGTAACTAAGAATGGTCTCAAGAAATCATTTGACATGACATATCTTGGGCTGCTACATTATTGTATTATTTTGGAGGTATGGTAGAAGGAACATTAAATTTTTATTTCATAGATGAAATATATCAAGACATTGATCAAGAAATTTAGGATGGTGGACTACAATCCTATTGTAAGACCTATGGAGATAAGAATTCAATTGGCTTGTACTGATCCATCACTAGAAGTAAATTTAACTCTCCATCAACAATTGATTGGGAGTTTCATTTAATTGGCATATATTAGGCTAGATATTAGCTATGTTGTCAGATATATTTTTTAATTCATGTTGCACTAAAAGTGACACATTGGAAAGAAAAAAAGTGGTTATTGAGATACATCAAAGGTACAGTTGAGTATGGCCTAGAGTACAAGAAAAATGATAATTTCTTCTTGATAGGATACATGGATGCATATTAACATCTTCTATTGATGATAGGGAATCCACTTCTAGATTTGTACTCTTTCTACGATTTGGTCCAATTTAATGGGGAAGTAAGAAGTAGAATTATGTTTATATATCTCCCATAGAGGTAGAATATCATACTAAAATTAGAGCTATCTATGAAGTGATATAGATATATCACATTATTTTAAGACTTAGAGTTCCACAAAATTAGCCTATAGTTCTAAATTGTGACAATCAAGGTGTTTTACATCTTATTCACAATCTAGTGTTTCATGAGAGAACCAAGCATATATAGGTTCAATTCATTTCATATGTGGACATGTTCAATAACACAACATACATATCCAGTATTGCCCCACTTAGGATTAGTGTGCAGATGTCTTCACAAAGTCACTTGCACGTGATAAGTTTGAGGCATTTAAAATTCTCTTCTTCTCTTTAGGCTATAATTAATTAAGGGGGGAATGTTATAATAATTAATTTATCTTATCCTATTTTTAATAAATGTCTCAAGGTATTACACTGTTGATTGACATATGTTAGTTATATGGGGTATTTCCTATGTGTGATTAGTTACATTTAAGTCATAGTCTCCTACAGATTAGGAGATTTAATCTCACTTGTTATTGTATAAATAAACACCTATTGTAGTGATTTTTCTAATGAAATTTAATTTTATCTTTCAAAAACAACAAATCAAAGGGGCTAAAATTTCATTCACTTTTTATTTGGTTCTTTAAAAACAAACATCAACCTTATATTAAATATCTTAAGATATTTTACTTTTTGGTTGTTCCTTGTTTGTTAATTAGTTTCAATTCCTGAGATTTAATGTATTTTGGCAAAACAAACTTTACATGTATGCTATCCACCCATCCCCTTTAGGGAGCTTGAGTGATTAGAGTCACCTTTTTTATTACCTTTTTAGTTAACTCTATAATGTAATAAAAGTCTTGTGTGCTCTCCCCAAGCTCTAAGTGACTTGGGTGACCCAAAAATGACCTTAAATTTCTTCCAATTTTTCCTTTGTTTATTTTTCCACATTAGCTCATGGGTGGGAGTTTATCACCTCCTCTCATGTTTTTTATGGGTGATTTGACCTATAATTCAATCTCTTAACATAATACTAACCCCACTCCATAGTAGGGTATATAAACTAGGCACGTGATAGTATAATTAAAAAGTAACCAAGTAAATAGTTTGAAAATTCTATTGAAAACCCATATTAGTTAATGCTCAACATTAGACTTCACTAAGTAGTACATGACTAAAGTCATTATGTAAAGGAATAGACCTTTACATATAAATTTAGTGAGTTTGAATTCAATTTATGTGATTCACTCTTATGTTATCCACACATGGGACCATTTTGATCATTTCAAAAAAAAATTAGATTAACCCCACTTTTATGTGTAATATCTTGTTAAATGTTGAGTGTTTTGCACTCTAATTTCCTGCCACATACCAATTATTTAGAGACAAAGGAGGGATTAAAAACTCTACCTACATGTTCTCTTTAATTTTTGAATTAGCACTTACTTCTTTTTTGGCATTGGTATATCGATGGAATCTTTGGCAGAAGTGACACACACCTTGTCAATTTTAGGGATAGGATGTGCACTTAAGTGTTTTTTCTACTTTATTTTACTAACATGTATTTTTGGGTATAAATTTTTTTGTGTCCAAAGTCAAAATGAATAAAAAACTTAATGTGTTACACATAAATTTGAACTAAGAGGTTTTATGCTACTAATTTTTCTCCAAACATTTGACTTGAAGTTTTCCAAAACCCACTTTTTATACCACTTATTCGAAGGAACATTATCATATTATTGATTTTATTTCAAAAAACTTGCCTTGTTTGAAACTAGGTTAATAAACCCATTCATAACTTTTGTTCAAAATGCATAGTTATTTTTCTTGTTTGAGTCTAGGTCCTTACTAATTTAGAAATCCAAGCCTTTCAAAAATCTCATTCGGAATCTCTCTTTCAAAGTTCAAATATAAAAAAATTAGTTTACGCTTGAGTCTTGTCTATAACTTGGTTCACCTTTATATCTTTAAAATGTGTAAATTATATGTATTTTTAGTTTTATTTTTAAAATACCTTTGACTTAATACCAACTATGCCATTTTTTTCAAATCAAGATTTTTAGAATTGAGAGTTTGTTTTCAACTACCTAGCCTAAGTTATATGCCAAGACCTATTTCATATACCTTGGTCAAGTTTAATTTAAAATGCAAAGCCCAGGTTTGTTTGTGTCATGACCTATTTTACATGCCTGGGTTGAGTTTGTTTTCAAATTCCTAATCCAATTTTGTTTATGTCAAGACATATTTCACATGCCTCATGCAAGCTTGTTTTCAAATACGTAGCCCATGTTTTTTTTCAAGACTAATTTCACTTTGTTGAGACCAAGTTTGTTTCCATATCCAAATTGACCACATTAAAATCTAGATCTTTTCTAAACATCAATTATTTCAACCAACTTGACAAATCATACCAAGTCAGGGTTTGTTTTTGAACCCACATTCTAATCTAATCAGGGTCATTTTTGACCCTTTTTAGACCATACTAATCAAACCAAATCTAGCATAGACATAGACTAAGTCCAATATATAACCAATAAAAAGTTCAACACTTTTTTTATAGACTAAGAAAACCCTAATTAGGCTAATTTACAAACCCACCATGTCAATTATCATATACCGAGATCATCCTTCCTTGGGACAATTAAATTAAATTATGAAGTTCATCCTTTCAATGATGACGGCACTTAATCCCCTACTTATATTGGTAATCCTCCTTTGGCCCACATTATCAACCAAGCTCTGTAGCATCCAAGGATTACCATTCTAAGCCCTCCTCCTTTGGCTTGCATTGACAACCAATCTCTATATTGTCCAAGAATTACCATTTTAGGCTCTCCTCTTTTGGCCCGCATTAGCAACCAATCTCATCAAAGCCCAAAAATTACCATTCTAGGTCCTCCTCCTTTATCCTAAAATAGAATCCAAGCTCTATATTGCCCAAGGATTACCATTTTAAGCCCTGCTCCTTTGGCCTACATTAACAACCAAGATCTACAATGCATAACCATTACAATTCTAGTCCCTCCTCTTTTGGTGTGCATTATCAACCAAGCTTTGTAGCACCCAAGGATTACCATTCTAGGACTTTCCCCTTTTTATTTAAAATTTGGGAGCTCATTATATCAACAAGGTTGCACAATCACAACTAGGCATATTAAAATTACCACCCTAGACCCACAAGCAATATTTGTTGAGCCCATCTTAGATGAGTCTATTTACAAAAAGCCCATTATTAAATCATAGGCCATTACTCATCCATTTCCAAAATTATCCCACTTTATAAAATAAAATATAATTTTTGAACAAAAATTGAGCCAATCATTACCTCCCTAAGAGCCATCATTTAAAGACCAAAATGTGTCCAAATCTAATATTTTGTAACCAACTGTAATCCATGGACAAGATAACCAACCAATCCATGACGTTTTTTTTGAAACACCTATTTTTGATAAGTTAACATGTGTTGAGTCACCCTTTAACCATTGTCCTATCTTTGAGGAGCCTCACTTTGACAATCTAGTCTCTATGGAGTTGTTTGTTAATCGTTTCCCTTTCGTTAAGAAGCCTCACTTTGACAAAAAAATCTTTGTTGAGTCATTCTTAGAGGATCTTATTTCTAAAGATACCATTTTTTAACCATAGTCCATTACTAATCCAATACCAAACATTCAACATAACATCTTTGATGTAACATCAGAAATAAAATCAACAATTGTCTCAATGTCAGATTTAGAGTCCTTTGAGTTAAAATTAGCCTTAGAATTATAATATATTATCAGATGTTACAAAATTATTTACATATACTTTTTAGATCAATTTGAATATATATATATATATATATATATATATATATATATATATATATATATATATGATCCTTATATGGTTTTTAAGGATGATTAATTCAACATTGACATGAGTTCTCCTAGTATATTCTATAAGGATTATGCTACCTTTTCCCATTCCATTACCATTTCACTTTTCATTAAGACTAACCAACCTAGCCATTATATTGATTTTCCACCTCCCACAAGTGTTTATTGGGATTGATATAATCACACATTATTGAAATGTATCCATGGTGACATATCAATATCATAATATGTCACATCATAAATTCTGCGCTAAGAAAACTTATTTGATTATCCATGGATATTTATAGTTGGTAATTTGATTTGGTTATTATTAACTAAGATATGAGTTATATGATGTTATGGGATAGTTCAATATTGATTTGATTACATGATTGTATTTCTATAGTTAGCTATAGTGTATATTATTTACTTCTTGATAATGTTTATTTATTATTTTAGCATTATTTTATGTTATACATGTCATGATGTATGGACTAACTACCTTCTTGTAATGAGTTTGATGCAGAAGAGATTCATCCCATAGAACATGATGGAGGGATACCATCATCAGAGAGGGTGACATACATGGAGGTGTTGGGGGAACAACATAGGAATGACTAGAACCCTACACACACCACATTAGCTAGTACATGTTATATGCATATTTAAATGGTTAACATTAGAAAATTTTAATGATTTTCTAGATTTAGATAATTATTTATGCATAGTAGTTGTGCTATAATAGAGTTTAATGCTTATGTGTAATTAATCTTGAGTGATTATGTTTATGCCATTCTAATGTGTTCATGACTATTAATGTTTTCAAAAATGTAAATTTGTGTGAACATGTATGTAGTCTAACCATCATGACTTTGGAATGTTTTATAATATAAGATAGTTATATTTATGATACTTCAAGAATGCTAATTACTATTGAAAGGACATAGATAATCTACATAATGTGATTTACCATTTTTTGATAAAAGAATATTATTGACCTTATGCTATCCATATTGTTAACTAGGTCATTATGGTTATTATTGATTATCTATTATTAAGTCATATTATTAATAGGTAATTATAAAACAGGAAAAATAAATAAAATAATTGTATTATTAGTAATTATATTGTATTATATTATAATTAGAATAAGAATGAATAAAGCAATAAATTAAGAAAAACATAAAAAGAGAAAAACCATTTAATAAAAAAAGAAAGTTGGTGACTTGGGATTTTTTAGAAAAACATATTTAAGAAAATGAATAAAATAAAAAAAAATCATTGAATAAAATAAATAAAAGAAAATGAAGGTATATTTAAGGGAAAGCATAGTAATCATACAAAATGGGGCATTATGTAGCATAAGAAGCATGTGAAGAAGAACAAAGTAGAAGAGAAAGAGGGAAGAGAAAGAGGAGAAGATGGAACATGGTAGAAGTTTGGCACATGAGCATGGCATAAGAGAACCTTGGAAATTACAACTCTTGGATTTAATAGGCAAGTCATCTCTAAATTAATAATGATATATTCAAAAATTGGTATGAATATATATATATATATATATATACAT
>JARHVA010000721.1:2142500-2170000 GCA_037957365.1 Torreya grandis | reverse complement strand
TTTAATAAAAAAAGAAATTTGGTGACTTGGGGTTTTGCAAAAAAACATATTTAAGAAAAAGAATAAAACAAAAAAAAATCATTGAATAAAATAAATAAAAGAAAATGAAGGTAGATTTAAGGGAAAGCATAGTAATCATACAAAAAGGGGCATTATGTAGCATACGAAGCATGTGAAAAAGAACACTGTAGAAGAGAAAAGGGAAGAGAAAGAGGAGAAGATGGATCATGGTAGAAGTTTGGCACATGAGCATGGCATAAAAGAACCTTGGAAGTTAAAACTCTTGGATTTAATAGGTAAGTCATCTCTAAATTCATAATGATATATTCAAAAATTGGTATGCAATACACACACACACACACACACACACACACACACACACACACACACACACACACACACACACACACACACAAAAACAAACACACACACCCACACACACACACACATCAAGATTTTATAAACTATGTGAATATTCAACAAACAAAAAATAATGAAACAAATATATACAGTGATATATATAGAGAAAGAGAAAACATATAAGTATAGCGATCTGTTTTAGCATAGCAAACTAAGATTTTTGTAGAAAAAACATTGATAAGTGTGTGTGTGTGTGGCATTCTAAGGAATATTTTTATTTTTCCCATGAAAATATATATTCAAGAGTGAACTAGACATAAATCAATGATATGTGTAAGAAAGAGTTGAGATTATTATTGATCAATCGATGAAAAATATAAAAATTGAGAATAAGTTAAATTGTAATGCATATAACTATTAGGGAATTAATATTATATACCAATCAATATATCTGCATGGCATGTTTATTTGTTATCTTAGATGATGGCTCTAGTATATCATGTTTCTAGAAGTGCACTATGAATTTAATGGATTGTGTATATAAAATTACCTTCAATTTTTAAAGATTAGATATTATAATACCATTACGTTTTTAGGTAAATTTTTTGAATAGGTAATTAAAAATTATCATCAATTTATATATTTCACCATGATACACTTTATAGCAGTAAATATGTTGATTTATATATATTTATATATGAGGCATAGCAATGTATACGCAGAATTCAATGATTATATATATATATATATATATATATATATATATATATATATATATATATATATATATATCTTCTGAGTATTTTTTAAGCATGTAGATTATTTTATAACTGATTATCATTGAACATATAAATGATATACATATTTATATCAATAGTAATTTTCCATATATGTAACATGGACCATAAGATCTACCTTAATTTTATGTTTTTTTATATGGTCATATGTAATTATATGTTATTACTTCCATTTACTATGATTAGCAATAGTAAATTACTAATTTCTAGAAATGTGACTTATTATGAAACCATGAAACTAAACAAGAACTAACATGGACATTAATAGAGTTTATGAGGATATAAATAGTAATTTAGAATATACTTGTTTAGATTACATACCCACTACAAAACTTGTAATTAGATTATATCATTAGACCTTATGCTATAATAATGTTAGGGGACTAAAGGTCCTATAATCAAAAAATAGATCTAGATTTATAAATATAATTCAACTAGATTTATAGAAGTGTGCCTATATCTGTTATAAATTAATAATAAGTCATAGGATTTCAAAGGACTAGAAAATTAAAACATATAAATGTAGTCTACTGAATATATATATATATATATATATATATAATGAAATATTATGTTTTCATGAGAATAATGACTTTATTTATTATGATTGGTGGTTGAAATTAAGTAGATTATACATGAAAATGCTAGACTATGATTGCTTGTCATTTAATGTACTATGTTTGTAAGTACTTATGAAAATATAAATATGTAGTCTAATGTGTAATAAACCCTAATGGTATGAACTATACTTGTATTACTTATTATTATTTATGTGTCAAAAAATATAGCAGTGATTCATTCATACATTTAACAGAATAAATGTATGTATTTTGATTATTCCTATGTTTAGCATGTTTTATGCCTAATAGTAGGAAGTAATTTGTATGAATCTATTGGTGTGTGTGTGTGTGTGTGTGTGTGTGTGTGTGTGTGTGTGTGTGTGTGTGTGTGTGTGTGTGTGTGTGTGTTAACCAAATATTGCATTATTGGTATTAAGTAGTGAGACAGACTTCACTAGCTTATTAGTATCACCAAAGTCAGATGAAGGTAATTTGATCAAGTAGTGTGGGTGAATTTTATTGATCCTAGAGATCAATAACTATTGAAAACTTTAGCTAAAGTAACATTAGTTAGACATTATCATTTCATATGTATGATTTACATGTCTATGTGATATCATGTTAAAATAGATTTATTTATGGTATACTACATGTTCTTATAAATCATATAGCACATGGGTACTAGCTTGTCTCTCTAGATTCCCGTACCATCATTATCTAATCATCCATAAAGGAGGGCCATTCCCTGATGGGGGATTTCGTGGGGGATCAGTGGTCCATGGTTAGTGTGGAAAAGTAGTTAGATGATGTTTTACCTCCCCACAGAGTAATTCTTTGGAGATGATAGTTGAGATTTCCATAAATACTAGAGTTTAAGCAACTCATGCTCAATGGAGCTTTGTATCTTGTACATTGTATTGTATTTATTATTAAGGGAACATTATACTTGATGAGATGTAATTATTTACTTATTTTACATTGAAAATAATAGATGTATGATAGTAACAACCATGTATGGACATACATAATTAATTTAAATATTTATCTATGTTTTGTTTTGTTTCATATGGTGCTAGTGATCAGTAATAGGTAGTTGTTAATTGTTTATTTTATAGTTAAGATACATAGTGTGTTTTAGCTAGATCATGCTAGGACCCTAACCGATTAGGATAGGAATAGATTACTTATGTCTTAATTATTCCTCTTTGATGTTATATCACATTTATATATTTTTTCATTGGGTTAATAGGTTATCCTATGCAGTAACCATGGCCTAGGTAGACTATATATAAGAGGTTATGGGTAGTTGTTTATCATCATATTTGAATATTCATTTCTTATTGCAAGCATTTAGGGGGTTTCCCCCTTGAAGTGGCTTATCTATTGTTCATATTCTATGTTATGTTTATATATCATTGTCATATATTTCTATTATTATGCTTATTTGGTGAATTAATATAATTACAATTGGTATTAAAGCGTCAGTTTGGGCCATAATCAAATGAAAAACCTTAGATCTTATAATTTGGCTATATCTCACAAATTATTCCAAATTTATCTTCAATTTTTTAGTGGAACCTAAAAATAATTTAAGGAAGCTTTAATTCAAATTTAAGCTCAATTGGACTTATTTTTCAAAATTTATCACCATTTTAGGTTTTTCCATACATTCACTCTATAGTGCATAATTCAAGATTTTTTTTAGATTTATTTACATTTTTAGAAATCTTAGAAAAATATAGATAGGTTATGTACTTTGTAGTTTTTGATTTTAGGCCTACATAAGTACAAAATCTCTTATTCAAAGTTAGGTCAAAATTATCAATCAGGGTTGACATTGTCAAGCCCTTTTATGGTAGGACCACAAACTAGGGGCCAAGGAAATGGTGCCAAAACCCCAAGTAAAACTTGTTAAAAGGAAGATATGGGGTTATAAGTTAGAGTTACTAGATATATTATACCAAGGTTCTCTGAGATAGATCACAAAAAGAGCCAACTTCACTACAATGTGCAAAACATTCAAAGTGAGATACAAGGCATACAATCTGATATGAAATCCATATAATTTAGTTTGGAAAATATCATGATGGATTTAAAAAATAATCAATCAAATCATCTAGCTATCAATATTATAAAACCCCACCAAGGTGGATCTCCCAACTATTCTAATATAAATCCAAGTACCTTACCATAATGAAACCTATTACCAAAGGTAGATATACGTAAATTTGATGGAAAGGATCTACCCAATTGGATCAACTAGATGGAGAATTTTTTGATCTACATCAGATCTCATGTGAACAAAAGGTTACAATGGAATCCTTGTAGCTATAACCCAACTAATTAAAATGGTATCAATGGTTATGTATTCAAAATAAAAATATGGCTCTCAGTGTCACCTGGTCAATTTTTATAGAAGAGTTGTAATTACACTATAGCAATAGTGTGATACATAATTACTTCAGCCGACTAGAAAAATTATGATAAACTAGTTTATTCAAGGATTATATTCATAATTTTTAGAACCTATATTTACATGTGGAGATAATTTATAATGAGAACCTAAATGACCTATTTTTGGGAGGCCTCAAGGACCACATTCAACATGAGTTACACATGTTTAATCCACATAAGTTTTCTAATTCTATTATCATGGCACATAAGGTCAATTCATAGCCAATAAGAAGAATCCATTTAATCACTTTAGATATCATATCATATGGAAACCATCATTTACTCCACCTATCAGATTGACCCCTCAACAAATTGAAGATAAACATGAAAAAAGATTATGTTTCAACTATGATAACAAGTAGAGCAAAGGACATAGATGTGATGAGAATAAGTTATTCTACATTGAGTTATCCAATGAAGATGATGAAGAGGATGATGCCTCCAATAATTATGAGGAAGAGATAGAAGAGGTACCAAAAGTTTCCAAACCTATAATCTCTTGTCATGCACTTTTGGGTATTAACACTTCTCAAATAATTAAGGTGGTGGGTTTCCTCAAGAAATAGAAGATGAAAATGTTGATTGACTCAAGGATCACACATAATTTCATCAACCATAAGTTTTCCACATGATAAACTTGTTTCATTTACCCAACACTAAAATTTTAGCTCATGATTATAGATGGTGGCATAGTTAATTATTCAAGGAAATGCCATAGTATTGAGATTTATATGGGTGAGTACAATATATATTCTCCTACATTTATTATTCCCATGGGTGGTGAAGACATTATTTTGGGATTACAATGGATCATAAACATAGGTATAATTGAGATGAAATTCTAGGAATTAGTCATGTACTTTCATTCTAAAGGTATAAAAAATTAACTACAGGGATCACTGGTAAAATCTCCACAATTAGTTAGCTCACATCAGATGAAAAAATGCTAAAAAAGGGGGCATATGGATTTATAACATGATTATGTTCCATAAAATTTTAACCTATAATTTAATATCCACATCTTTATTTATAAATGATGTTTAATGACCACCCATCTATTTTTGAGGCCATGCCAAAAGGACTACCACCAAAAAGAGAACATGATCATGCCATTCACATAATTTCAAAGAGTCAACCATGAAATATTACACTATATATATATATATATATATATATATATATATATATACACACACACACACACACACACACACACACACACACACACACACACACACACACACACACACACACACACACACACACACACACACACACATATATATATACATACATATATATACATATATATATATACATACATATATATATATATATATACATATATATATATATATATATACATACACACACACACACACACACACACACACACACACACACACACACACACACACACACACATAAGAGTGAAATTGAAAAGATGGTCCATGAGATGCTAGAGACAGAGATCAATAGGTACAACCAAAGTCCATATTCATCACTAGTGGTCATGGTGCATAAGAAGGATGACACATGGTGTATGTGCCTAAATTACAGATAAGTTTCTTACTCTATTAATTGATGATTTACTTGATGAGTTTCATGGTAATGTTTATTTAATGAAATTGGATCTTTGTTTAGGGTACCATTAAATTAGAATCAAGGATAAAAATGTTCATAAACTAATTTTAGAACTCATGATGGCCATTATGAGTTTTTGGTAATGCCCTTTGGTCTTACAAATGCACCATCTAATTTTTAGAGCTTGATGAACACTATTTTTAGGCCTTTTTTAAGGAAGTTTATGATGGTTTTATTTGATGACATATTGATTTATAGTAAGGCATGGGAAGAATGCTTGCAATATGTGAAACAAGTGTTGATATTTTTGGAATAAGATTATCTTTATGTGAATCCATCCAAATGTGATTCTAGAGTACAATAGGTAAAGTACTTGAGTCATATTGTATCCCATGAATGTGTCAAAGTTGATCCTCATAAGATTAAACTTATGGTGGATTGGCTAGTGCCCAAAACTCTCAAAAACCTCTAAGGATTCCTAAGACTAATAGGTTACTACCAAATATTTTTGAAAGGTTATGGTATCATAAAAACTCCACTCACTGCATTAATAAATAAAGATGCCTTCCATTGTAATGATGCAACCATTAAATCATTTAAGAAACTGAAAGTAACTATGTCTACCACCCCAATTTTAGATACTCCAAACTTCTCAAAGATGTTAAATTTTGAATGTGATGCTTCTAGATTAGGCTTGGAAGTATTACTAATGTAAGAAAGAAGACCCATTACATTTTAGAGTCATTAATTCAAAGGTAAAAATATTCAAAAACCTATATATGAGAAAAATTGATGGCTATTCTTTATGCAGTAAAATAATGGAGGCTCTATCTGATGGGTAGACATTTTATGGTGAAAATAGATCATGATAGTCTCAAATACATTTTGGAGAAAATATTCTCATCTGAAGAACAAAAAAAGTGGGTAAAAAAATGTTGGGTTATGATTCTTAAATAATATAAAATAAAGGTAAAGATAATGTAGTAGTAGATGTACTATCCAAGAAGGATACATCCACAAAAGTGTTACTTTGTGCAATGTCCATGTTATAGGTAGATTAGGTAGATGCAACTAGGTTAGAGTGGGGGTATGACAAAGATACATGGATTCTAATTTAGAATATCCTATAAGGTTATATCTTTGAAAAAAATTAATGGAAAGGTAATGCTTTATGGTATAAGGATCGGTTATACTTATGAAAATATTTAGAGTTGAAGCATAAGATTCTTATAGAGTTGTATGCATCTCCAATTGGGGGACATTATGTGTTATTAAAACCTTATCATAGAATCAAGTGATAAATATTTTGGTAAGGACTCAAGGGAGATATACAAAAGTTTGTGGAATAATATTTGATATGCCAACATAATAAAGGTGAGATAGTTGAGACCCTAGGTATGTTACAACCTTTAGCAATTCCTAGTCAAAGGTGGAGGGGGGTTTACATAGATTTCATCATAGGTTTTCCTTGTTCTAAAGGTAAGAATGTTATCTTGGTAATTATGGATAAGATTACAAAATATTCCCATTTTTTTCCCTCACACCCATTTAAAGCAAGTAAAATAGAGGTTATTTTTCTAGAGGTAGTTCTAAAATTACATGGAACCCCAAAAATAATTATAAGTGATCATGATACTATTTTCAATAGTAATTTTTAGACTGAACTATTTTCCTATTCAGGTACTCAACTAGCTCATAGCTCATCTTACCACCCCCAATATGATGGACAAATAGAAGTGGTCAACAAATGTTTAGATGGGTATCTCTATTATTTTGTATCGGATAAGAAAGAACATTGGGTTAAATGGATACCACTTGTCGAATGGTGGTATAAAACATATTTTCATACCTCTTCTTAAATGTCTCAATTTATAGCACCATATGGTTACCATCTACCTTCCATAAATTCTTTCTTAAGGGTGAAAACCGAGGTTTAAGATGTGAAGGAGCACATTCAACATCAATAAGAGGTTTTGGACAATTTGAGGGAGAATTTAGCATTAGAACCAAATAGGATGAGGTAACAAGAAGGTCAACACCCTAGTGAGTGATATTTTGATGTGAGTGACTGGGTGTTTATATTTCTTTAGCCTTATAATAATATGTCCTTGAAGCAACAAAAAAAGACAAAAAACATGATCCTAAGTATTATGGCCCTTGAAAAGTTTTAAAAAAAAATTTAAGTGTGGCTTATAAGGTGTAGTTGTCCCAGTAATCTCACATACACCAAATATTTCATGTTTCCTAATTGAAGAATGTCATTAGATAGAACATCTTAGCCTAGATAGAGCTACTATAACTAGATGAAGATAGATGAGTGATTTTAGAACCAGAGAAGATCTTAAAAACAATTTATAAGAGGTGGAAAACTTAAGAGATTAAGGAATGTACGTTCAAGTGGAAGAACTTGAGTAGTGAGGATTAACTTAGGAGGGTGAATATTTTCTACAATAACATCTAGAGTTGTTTAATATTGAGGACAATATTGTTTCAAAGGGAAGGGCATGCTCATCCCTAACCTATTGGTATAGGAATAGCTGACTTGTGGCTTACTTATCCATCTTTGATGTTATATCACATTTCTCTATGTTTTCATTAGGTTAGAAGGTCAGTCTATGGAGTAACCATGACCTAGGTAGACTTTATATAAGAGGTCGTGGGTAGTTGTTTATCATCAAATTTGAGTATTCATTTCTTATTTTCTATTATCTTTCCATATCATTATGATATATTTATATTATTTTTCTTATTTAGTGTTGTAATATAATTAAAGATCAGTAATTAGATTCTCATGGTGAATTCTAATTTAAGAATACATTGATTAAAAAAATCATTACTTTAAGTGGATCTTAGTGGGTATGTTACATGTGTTATCAGAGATACAACTCAAAATCTAGGACCTAATGAGTCCACTAACATTTTTTTATTATTTGATTACTAGAAAGGAGAATGGTGAAAATAAGAGTATCCAAAAATGGTCCATCAAATTTTAATGATAATACTCCATTTCATCCCAGCTAATTTTTGACTGAAGAAGCAATGAAGTTGGATCATATTCTCACAACCATGAATGAGACTAAAGACCGAATTTTATCCCTAGAGTAGGATTTTAATGGCCATGAAGTGTAATAACACTAGGATGAACCCAAAGAACATCTTATTGAGCAGTAAAATCCTTAGGATGTGAGAGATTAAGTAAATATAGAGTTAGATAGAGTTATGAAAAAAATGAATCCACCTAAGTTCAATGGAAGTGTTTTGGGTGATGTAGATGAATCATGGTTGACTAAGATGGAGAAGTATTTTGAGATTTATAACTACTCCAAGGTCAATAAAGTAGTTTGGGGAGCTTACCAATTGGCTGGTGAAATAACTATGTGGTGGGCCAATAATAAGTTGGAAATGAATCTTAACTCAAGCACCATTACATGGGAGTAGTTTGTTACTTTTTTTAGATCATAATGCCTTTCATAGTTATACTTTAACTAAAAGCTTATATATTTCCAAAATCTAAAGTAGGGAGACATATTAGTGATTGAGTACTTGGAATAGTTCACTAAACTTATGAACAATGTACCTCAATACCAGGCATATGAGAGGTTCAAAATTAGGAAGTTCATCATGGTATTAAAACCCCAGATTGGTGGAGAGGTGGATGTTCATGGACCATCTTCCATGGACTAGGTATTTGATAAGGTAATCAAATAGGAACAAAATTTCAAGTCTCTTACACAAGAAAGGGACAAGTTCAAGAAAAAGTTTAGAAGTTATAAACCAAATTTTAAAACCACCTACATTATATTACATTATGTGTCCCAAAATAAGTCAAAGAATAAAGATCCTACTCCTCAACAAGGAATTTTTAGCTATGTATTCATGTGGTAGATGATAATCGACAAGTCAAATTCTAAGATTCACCCATAGAATTATCATGTATTTTGTTTGAAAATAAAGTATCCATTTTGATAGATATAGGGGATAAAAAATGTTTTATAGATCCTAAAATTCTTATTAATTTATCTAAAAAATCTAGAGTAATGGAAAATGCATGGTCAGTACAATATGGGAATGATAATAAAGTCAAGGTTGATAAGTGTTTAGTTGAAGTAGAGATTAGGTTTCCCAGATTAAAAATAGTAGTGAATCCTTACGTAACACCACTAGGGTCATATGATGTGATCCTATAGTTCAATTAGATTTAAAAGCATAAGGCCAAGGTTGACTTATATCTAAATAAGGTTGAGTGTTTGGATGATTTTGGAAACCAGACATAAATTTAGGGTGAGAAAAGAGAGTTGAGACTTAGGTATATTTTTGCAATGCAACTCAATAAGGCCCATGAAAAATGATTCCAATTATTAATCATCAAGATAAATGAAATAGAGGAATATAAGGAAACATCCCTATAATATTATCCATTCCTTAGGAATTTTCATGATGTGTTTCTAGATGAATTGCCATGATTGCCTCCTATATGTGAGTTTGATTTCTCTATTGATATCATACCTAGATCAAAACCATATTCTAAAGCACCATATAGGATGACAATCATTGATTGGTTGAATTAAAGGCTCAACTCCAAGAATTATTATCAAATGGGTTGATCAATCCAAGTGTGTTACCATGGGGTGCACCAATTTTCTTTATCAATAAAAAGGATGGTACTCTTTGACTTTTCATAGACTATATAATGTTGAATAAGGAAACTATAAAAAATAGGTATCCAATACCTCATATATATTATTTTTTTGATCAAATTTAGGGAGTAATGTTATTTTCTAATATTGATCTTAGATAAAGATACCATTAGTTGAGGATAAGGGATGAGAATATTCCAAAGATAACACTTAGAACTCGATATGGGCACTATGATTTCATAGTGTTACTTGTATGCTATAAAAATGCAACAAATCTACAAATCAATCCTAGCTCGGAGAAGATAGATCCTACCTACATTTTTGATTTGGGATACATTATATAATCAAGGTCATGACCAATATGGATATGCTAGAACTAGCCAAGGGATATATAAACATAATAAACTCATTAGGGAGGGTTTCAAAGCATCTAATCAAGAAAAATTATGAAATTACCCTAGTTAGGTCCTATGTTTTCATATTCACTAAACTAATAATAAGTAAATCAAAATATAATCTACTACTCACCAAAGCTTATGTCACAAAGTGGGGGTAATAAATATTTAAAGTAAACATACGTAGGATACATATACTCATGTCAATTTATATAAAATCATAATGCATGGAAGAGAAGTGAAAATTCATATCTATCTACTTTTATAAAAGAGGAATAAAGTTAGGAATACTTACCTTTGAAGATGAACCCACTAATCATGAATCTGTCGCTTGGCTAAGGTGATTCACAAAGAGGTTTTTGTGGTATGTAAGGATGATGAGGATAAATAAGATCTAGGCTATACAACCTATCAATGCATCCAACACACTTCTCCATAAGACAAGATTCATATTTCCAAAGAATGTATGAAACCTTAAGCTTGTTTTTCAAGTAGAATGGTGGATAAGTATATGTGCAATATATCTTACTTTTTCCTTTCTTATCTTAGAAATCATGAAATGATTGTGTTTATATACAAGGATCTGACCCTAAACCATTCCAAAAGTTTAGGTCAATAAGGTTGACCCAGTCGACCAAGTATTGAAATTGACAAAAAAATCTAACTAGATAATGAACTATGTAAGCCATGGCTAACTTAAAAAATACACAATCAATGTGGCTGATAGTCATGTAAACTTCCAAAAGGGGGTCTAGGTTAGGGAAAGGGATAATGAATGTGGAAAATGAATAGAGGATGGTGAAAATAGGAGGCAAAACTTAGGGGAATGGCTTTTAGGAGACAACTATGTAGATATCAAGTGGCAAAAGGGATAATAATCTTATGAAGCACCAATGGTCTACCCACCCATTTATCGATGCACCCCTTAAGGCATGCACTTAGAGAGATTGAGACTCAATGGGTTACTATAAGATAAAGAGTATCATTAATTTATAAAATTTTGAAAATATTATGTGTATACATATGCCCCACTTGAATCTCATCACATGTTATGTAGGTGCAACATGGGATGGTGATTTGAGAAAATAACATAACAACACATAATGCTAAAGATAAATAAGGTGAATTAAGGAGAAAAGAAGATAAATGAATGGATATAATTGAAAAAAAAATACCTTCACTTACCTTAGTGTTGTAGATAAATAATGAGATGCTAAAAATGTGAAGGTTTCTAATGTGAGGAACATAGTCAAACCTATAGAGATTAGAAAAAAGAGCAAAAAAATAAAAAAAGTAAAAATATAGGCATATATTAGTGTAAAATATTCTCTATAATGTTAGGATTATAGAACATTTTATAGTTTGGAAAAAGAGTTAGTAGAGATAAAGATATGAGCAAAATAAGGAATCTGATGGTAAATATTTAAAAAGTAAATAATTTTTAAAATTGTGAATATAAATAGAGTGAAAAAATTCATTTATCAATATTTAATATTCTAAGAATAATAGAGATCTCTAATAGATCGAGTGAGATATCTAGAGAGAAAGGATGATGGGGAGATGATAGTTGAGATGGGAAGGATGCATAGTGGCCACAATGGGTGCAACACATGTAAGCTATTAAAAATTTTAAATTTTTGAGTATTTGTATTTGAAATTGAGTGATTTATAGAAATTTGATAATTAGGAAAAATGTAGATACCATAATTAACCCTAGTCAAGTTTTAGAGGAATTAGGGGTATTGGATTAAAATGAATTGGGATAACAAATGCCTAAACTTTAGGTAAAAAGATTATGGTTGTGAAAGAACAAAGTTGACCAAGTCGACCTAGTTGGTAGAAGGAAAATAAGAACTAGTTGGTTGACTTAGTAGTAAGTGGTTGACTTAGCTAGTTAGGGAATGAAAGGGGGTCAATTTAATAATAATTGGCCAACTTAGTAGTAAATGGTCGACTTATTACTATTAAGCCACATATGGTTAAAAATTGAAGCAAATCAAATTGTTTTTGTGAATTTTATAAGATTATATTGTGATTATAGATGACATGGAGGTATAATACATATTTTTTTATTTGATATTGTTAAGAGGCACAATAGATTTTGGTGATTTATCAATTCCTCATGGTTACCTAATTTATTGGAGTGACTGATAGATGAAGATAGAGTGAGATTGGTAGTAGTGGGTTTAGGAGGAATCATGGAGATGAGATGCATCCTACTAAGTGTTGATCTCATTTTCATGTTTCTTAGAGCATGGTAATGGTTGACCAACAATTTTATATGGGTGGTCAATGGGGATACCATAGAGGTAGGTATCACACTAGAGGATGTCCATACATTACTTGGACTACTTATAAGAGGGACACTAGTGATGACATGATCACCAAATGATTTGAAGGATATATGATCACTAGCCAAGTGGGTGATAGGCTCAAATAAGATCTATTTAGGGCCAAGGGTTAACTTCTTTGATGTTTATATTGCACATATTTTGGATATCTAGAAGGCTATGATAGGACTTGTGATAGTGTGAGTATTGTATCATAAGTCAGATGGTAGGGTACCACTATATGTGATAGCCTTGTGCTGGTTCATGTTAGATCAAGGGTGATTTATGATTTTATGTCTATAATTTAGGTCTAACTTATGCATGACATGTATGGGATGTTGTCTATAGGTAAAAATTTAATGGGACTAATGGTGTTATTGATCGCATGAATAGATGAGAGGTTTTCAATGTATCAACCAATTGGGTTTCCCCATGTGGTTAATGATAGGTTACCTTGAGTTATGAGATAGAGGTAACACTAGGTAGTGTAGATCATGCCCTACATGCTAACACTATAAATAATCACATAAGGATAGATCGTTTGACATACCTATACACATATTACTACTATTTAGGTGAGTTGGGTGACTATCATACTAGGGTTGGCTCTAGATCAGATCATAGGCCATTATACCTATTGGGTAGAGCCATAACTAGTGGTATGCTTGCCAAGTCAATTTATACTCCTACACCCAGTGGCTGTTATAATAGTTCCCACATTTTTGGTATGACATGTGAAGGATTTTATGGGGATAAGAGGTGGATCAACATTAGTTAAGAGATAGGAGATCAGACCATAGCATGTGAGACCAAAGATTGGTTGAGCATGACAATTGATAGTTGAAGGAGGAGAGGGTATGGATATAGATGTAAGGGTGTAGCAGGTACCATAATAGGAACCATAATAATATGGGAATCAACCACCTCAAGTACACCATCTATGGATATGCCAACAACAACATCAAGCATAGAGGGTAGTGATATATGATGACCTAGTAATTGGCCCAGGGCAGAGTTGGTTGATAGAGGCACCATTGAGGAGAGTTTCAAGACATGCATGGGTAATAAATATAGGTTTTGTGTTGATTATGAGGCATCCCATGGATGAGGTTCTTAAGGGATGGGCTGATGGGGAGATCATGGTAGGTGACATCAGGATAGGTAGGAAATGTTTTAATTTATTAGTCTTTTAGATAGAAAAATAGTTATATATGATTGTAGGTAGATAGATTTTGAGATGTATATGTGATCTAATATGTATCTAGGTTTGAATTTTTTATATCTTATGACCAAGGAGATTAGATGGGGATCCCTATTCATGTTGGAAATCCATGACATTTTGGATGGATTGATGGCACCATATGATCTCACTATGCTGGTTGATCCTATGGTACCATCTTCCCCAACTCAAGAGAGATAGTTTATACTAGTGGTGGAGGCCATGAGGAATATAAAAACACATAGAAAGGGATTTCATCCACCCAAAAGGGTGGAAAAAGGAGAGGCAAAGTCCTGGTAGGCCTTAGTTCAAGAGAGAGACACGCACATAGCTACCATGATCTAGTTGGGATAGGTACAAGCCTAAATGGCCAACCTATAGGGATAAGTAGTAGGGTTAAGATCTTAGATAGCCTCATTATAGTGCACTATGTAGAGGGAATATTCTAGGGCATCTATGGGTATCATGTCTAGGCCACAAGATAGACATGATGGGGCCCAACCATAGAGCTAAAGTGATGTGTGTTTATATTTTATATAAAAACACATGATATATAGAGATATTCAATTTTGATAGTCAGATGTTGATCTTATGAGTCATGTGTTTGTTTTGGTTGTTGATGCATGGATATATTTATTTCTAGCACATGTATTTTGATTTTATTATATACATTATATGAAATATATGTGGGGTGTTTTATTTTCTAGCATTATGTAGTACACATGCATAGTTAAAAATAAATAGATGAAAAAGACTTGGAAAAGTATAATTAATTAAAAAAATGCACTACACACTATATCATGATGGGAAATGTGTAGTATAAAAATATTACTAAGTATAATAAACCAAAAAGTGGTAAACAAGAGGGGAAAATGTATTTAAACCATAAGAAATATTGGAACCAAATTAAAACATGTAAAATCACACTACATCACATTGGGAAGTATGAAAATAATGTAATAAAATGGAAAGCATGTGAAATAAAATGGGTATAAAAAAATTAATTAAGTCAATCAATTATACTAAATAACATTGGAAATTATAAAATAGAAACAAAATTGGAAAACAAATGGTCTTAAATTAATCACACTAATTCAAGGTGGGAAGTATGAAATACTTAAGAAAATGGTTGGATTATTACAATCAATCAAAAAATAAGAAGTTAAAAGATGAAATATTAATGAATTAAGTATAAAACACACTAAATAAATATGGGAATCATGTCAATTATTTGTAACTCATAATCGATAATATCTTATCTCATATTTGACACATTTAGTTTTGTTGTGACTTGGGTATTGGAAAATTTTGTGAGAAAGGGCAGGTCCTATCCATGGTCTTACACTGCAACTCAAAAATGGATCATCAATGAGGTTAAAATATGGTAAAATGGGATGTTTGGAATGGTAACGTGAAAATTTGGTAATTTGTGAAGAAGGCCTGGTCCTTTCCAAGGTCTTGCACTATATCTCAAAAAATGGAATCCCTAGGGGAGTGATTAGTGAACAAAACAATATTTATCAAGGGGAGATATTAGGATTGTAGGGAGTGAAAAAGGGAATGTAATAATCATAACATAGGCATCTTATGAGAAGACTTTAGGTGCACACTAAGGATATGAGAAGACACTAAGTGCTAGAGACCATCAATATACAAAGGATATATGTTCACTATAGGCATAAAGTTGTGTAGGAAAATAAGTACGGTACTAAGATCAACTCATGTTGGTATTTTGGGAAAAGAAAATAAAAATAGACCTACCTTACCATGATGTGTTTCCCATTACTTAAGACCCCTTATAGAGCCATTAGTCTACTATGAAGACTGGGTACTTGCATGAGAAAGTAGGTAAAACTAAAAGATATTTTTTAATTCTCCTTTTCTAATCTACTAGCCTACCTCACCCCAATGGACCTTGGCTCTATCTTGAGGCTAACTATGGAGTTTAATCTTAGATTATAATAAGGATATGTGTTTAAAATAACATATATTAGTGTTATTTGACTTTTGAAAATTTTGAATTTTGATTTTTACATCATTGCCTTTTGTTAAATGATTTGGCTTTTTGAATGTTTATGGATTTTAAGATTCCTCCTCCATATGGACTTGGAATGACCAATAATGAGAGATAAAGTGGCACACATGAACGAGATTTAGGCTTAGGCTAATGGAAGCTAAGTATCTAGAAATATGACTAACTAGATCACTTAGGCTTAACTATGAACCAACATGTTCTCTCAAGTCTCAACCATGTGTATGCTTAGTTTATGAAAGGTAATAAATGGGAATGAGGGGATATATGAGGTGGAATAGTAAAAGGATATTATATTGAGATAGATTATTTGATAACTAATCACATGGTAGATAAGGAATTACTAAAGGTATCAAGGTGTGTATAACCAAGTCACAATAATAATTATCTATGTTTATAGAGATAAGATAGCAAATAATCATGAAAAAGAAAAGGGGAATCATAGAAAGAAACTCATGAAGAAGTAGTATGTAATTATGAAAAAAATCCATAACAGAACATAAGAAGAAATATCACATCATAAGAAACATGTGATGTTAAATAAAAGTCACCATGTAAGATAGATAAGAATTTGACACAATGTCAAATGATGTAAAATAGATAAATGTAAAGTTAGAGCACATGTCTAATCCAAATGAAGAAAGAAATTAAATAAAACCATGATCATGTTAATAAGTACTAATATATTTGTCTACACATTATCCATAACATGTTATAAGTTTACATGAAGTTGAATTCAGATTACAACCAAAGTCTCATTGATCTTCAAGGAAAATTGAGAGAATAGTTCACTTCGAATCTCCTCAACATAAAATATAGGAATGCCATAAGGATCATTATGATGAGGTATATCATGTAGGGGATGATTAGGAGAATAAATTAGAGGAGACTCTATGGGAGAGGAAGGGGTCACTAGTTGGTAATGGGATAAAAGTGAAGGAGTCACTGATGGAGAAGGGGCCATTAGGGAATGATGATCCCCAAGTGAGGGAATCATAGGTGGAGAAATGATAGGTGGTTAATGGTCCATAGGTGGTGTAGACATGGGGGAATAAGGGGAAGACTTATTATGAGGGTTACTTATGGAAAGAAGGGTCGTAGTCATAGGAATGGTTATGAGGTGATCCTTGATATGTTGTTGAAGGATGTGGAAATAATTAGTGTGATGTGTGCCACATTGGTGCCAGAGATAATATACCTCTCCATATTTGGTAAGATATCCATGTAATAAATCTGAGGGAGATATAACTGTGTCTATGGGATATGGAATGGTAGGACACAAGGTGTCGATATATTACCATAACTTATGAAAATGCATAGATGAAAGATTATTTGTTTCATAGAAGCAACAAATATGCCTATGAGTAGACTTGGTGCATGTTCTCATAGGAGTGGAAGTATAAGGTGAGAAAGGTTGGTATAATGAATATTTATAATTCCAATGACCAGTAACTTTAATAATATCACAATTTGGTTGATCGATTCATTTGGTGGGCAAAGGAACAAGGTGTGGTAAAGGGATCAAGGGAAGGTAGGGCTAGTGGAGAGACTAGGAAAGGCTTGGTTGAAGGAACCATAGGATTGAAAATAGGAAGAGACTTAGCTAGAGAGGGAGTGGGAATGGGATCTAAATTAGGCTCTGCTAAGGGAGGGGTAGAATGTACTAAAGGCTAAAGGATAGTCATAAGTATCTCAAGGATAAGGCAGATAGAGGGGTCTTGGTATTTATCAAAGAAATAGGGACTAGTCATAAAATAATCCATAAATATACTCCTATAAGGCTCTTAAAAAATTAGAGGTGTGCGCACCATCTCTACCCTATGATCAAGAGGAAAAATTCTAAAATTATGAATGATATAGGATGGAATTCTTAAAGAAAAACTAAAATATTAAAGCAAAGAGGAATGGTAACAAATAATTTTAGCATCTCAAGCCTAAATAAGACCTCCTAATAATAGATCATATAAAGTATAACCATCATCATAATCAAGTGTATGAATATAAATGGAATAGGTAGGGATGACCTTGTTATCCATTTTGGTGTGATGAATGGAGTGATGAGTCTTAGTTAAGACAATGGGTATGTCATCTCTATATGGATGATGAGAATGAAGTTGTAAAGAAGGGATAAGTTGAGAAATGAGATGAGGTGAGATATCTAAGGTTTTAATATTTAGTTTGATTTCATCAGGCTCATCATCACAAAAATATAGAAGGTTAGGGGATATATTCTTGATGAGTTTAGGGTGACCATTATAACCTTGGGTGGAGTTGATAGGAAAGTTAAACTATTAAGATTAATGAAATGAAACACTTGGCAAGGGTTCAAGGGTGGAAATATTGAATACACCATGGTCTTAGAATTGTTGAAAATTTCAAAGGTTGGTGTCACCTTATAGATGTCTCCATTATGATAAATTTTACACATTAGAAATTGGAAGAGGTAACTACTCTCATGCGATGAGCCCATGGCCTACCAAGTAAAATGTTATAGGATAGAGGAAAGTTGAATATCATTACCTTCATGTGAATGGTGATAGGTGGAATAGTGATAGGGAGTCACACATAAGTTAAAGGAGGCATTTGATTTCAAGCATAGCCTTAACATATGTTGCATGTTGATTTAAGATTACATTCAAAATATCTAAGGGTTTTGATGAAATTAAGAGATAAAACATAAGTTTTTGAACCCTCATCATTCAGGGTATGCTTGACTTGGATATCACCAATTTGGACACTAATAAAAAAAGGATTATCATTCACACAAAGCATAATCTCATCGAGGATCATAAAATTAATGGGGAATTTGAGGGAAAGATAAGTGTCCATGGTTTCATCAACAAGTATGGAAATATCTTCACACTATTGTAAAATGATATCTTCTAATCTATATAAGGTGGTTTAACATCCTTCAAGGGGAGGATGAGGAATGTTCATTTTTTAAAAAAAATTGTTTAAGATGATTATGATTACATAGAGAAATCCACATAAGTTAGAGAAATGGGAGATTAGTAAGCTTTGTGATAGGATCCCATTCATCATAACTAATAAGAGGACTATTGGAAAGATGTTCATAGTGTTGAATAAGGTATTCAAAATGAGGATCAAAAGTGCATGCAAATTTATGTTGATAAGATGTAGAAGGCTTATTTAGAGGATAATTTTATTAATTATCTTGAGAAGATGGGGTAGTTGATATAGGTTTGGTTTGAGAAGAAGTGTTGATAAAATTTTGAGTATCATTGGTGATGGGTAAGGAGGTTGGAGGAATGGTAGAAATGGTATGAGAAATTTTATCCAATGGAGGTGTTGGAATTGATTAATCAAAAGATATAAGGTATTTTTACCCCAACTCTATTAAGTGAGTTGGAGAAGAGTCTTGGATAACATGAAATGTGTGAGGAAACTGAGTAGTGTAGATGGGATGAAGATCAATGAAGGAAACCAACATTTTCATATTAGTCATATTTACCACATTTTATTTAGGAGTTGGGTCAAAAAGACTATCAACATTATTGGTATAAGGGGTAGGATTGTCCTAGTTATGTTGGTGATTTGTAAGAGGATATCTATAAATGGCCAAATGAGCATTAGCATAGTTTCAAGCTTGATATTTATTTTGTGTTTCATGGGATTTTAAGGCAATACCATAGGCTTATCAACATTTAAAAATGATAGAATCATGGTCAAATTTGGGATCAAAAAGGAAATCCATGTCCAAATTATGAATTTGTTGATTAGTTTCATGAGAATGACCCTAGATAGCATGAAATGAATGAATGTTAATGGGATTATACCAATATTTCATAGAACAAGTGGAATTAAGTTCTTGTAGAATAGGCCTTATTAGTTTTTTTTTGTAATTTCACTAATGATAAGGTTTATGAACATTGATGATATTGGTTGAAGATATATGAAGATTAGTGATGTGGTTGGGAGGAGAAGCTTATTTTGGAGCTTAGTTGGTAACAATAGCTTGAATAATATGAATGGTTTCATAATAGTTAGTGACACCATCATTTATATCATGATTATTCTTATTCTTGATTAACATGCAAGTACCCATAGAAGGTTGGGATGGTATGAATTAATTCATGAGGAAATATTGATGCTTGGATTCATCAATAGCCTCTTCTAAAGCTCATGGAGAGAGAGTCTAGACCTGATATTACAACATAGGAAAAAGAGCATTGGTAAAAATATGAAATAGGTTTTCACCTACCATATCATGTTCAAATTTTTTATACAAGGTCTTCCATCATTTGATGAAATCTTATGAGGTTTTAGTTTCAAGTTTCTCAAAATTGATAAAATGGACCAAGGTATTTTTAGGGAGATTAATAGTTTGGAATTCTTGGACTAGATCATTGCCTAAATCTTCCAAACTAATGATGTAATTATATTTGATCTAGTTGTACAAATCTAAATCATCACATGTGAGAGTATTCGCTAGTAGATTGGTAGTGGCAAAAATATTTAACTTGACCTAGTCTTTATATAGATTTCCAAATGTTTTTAAGTGGAGAGTAAGATAGGTTGACCCATTATAAGTAATGGTAGGGGTGATACCTCCTATATTTATATTAAAAATTTGAGATGTAAGAGGCTCATTTTGAAGGTGATTTATTGTTTTATTAACAAGGGGAAGTTGAGGGATAAGATTACCATGGGAATCTTGAAAGGGAGGTGGGGGAGCATTTTGGTTATGTGTGCCCCATGGAACCTATTGAGAGTGGGTTTGATAATGGATAAGGTGATTTTGCATTTACATCATTTGATTTTAATTTTTATCTTGGAAATAATTCATTTGATTGAGAATTTAAAATATAAGTGGATGGGTTTGAGTGATATTATTGGCATTGTGTGAAGAATTAGAATCACTAGTAGTTTCTTGAGAAGAATTATTGGTAAGTGAGGTATTAGTAGCATGATTTTCTTGTGTGAAAAAATATGTATTATTAGAGTGATGAGAATAATTTTAACTAAATGCATGATTACCATGGGTAATAAATAATTCACTAGCGGAAGAATTGAGAAGAGTGGGTCTAGGAAGAAGCCCACTAGATGTAGAACTTGCCATGTTAGTAGATATCCTAGGCATGGAGGTGGAGGAAATCAAGGAGGAAGATGGCATGGTATGATAATGGGTAAAAATAGAGGGAAGATGTTTAGAATCAAAGAAGTTAGTGTCCCCAAATCCATGTGCAAATGTGGGAGAAGGTGAATTGGGTTTCTCAACTTGACTATTTATCATGAGATGGTAAATAAGAGAAGGATATTTTCCTCAATGTTAAGGAAACTCATTGATGAAGAAGAGAAATTTTGGCATATACTCTAATTTACGTTGATATTCAAATGACAATAGAGGATTTTAAAGTGAATAATAATGATGAGGGGTCCCATAGTTTGTAGTGCAAGTGGCTACATGCACATTACTGTCATCTAGGTTAGGATGCACAAGATACTTATGGGAAAACCTATTGGGGTTGGTAAAAATCATCATATCTATTGAATTCAACTCACTTTTATCTTCAAATAGGAATTTCATTATGAAAGAGAAATATTAGGGAAGGTAAAACTAATGTAAAAACAAAAAGATACAAGATAGAAATAAGAGTATAGATTCAGCAAGGTCAACTTAGTACTATAACTTAATTGGTATAAAGGATTAATATTTTGAACAAGTTGACTTAGTATTATACCTAGCGACAAATAAAATCTAATAAATATATAGAGTTGACTAGGTAGACTTAGTACTATAACCTAATTAATAGAAAGGAGTATTGGGTTGACTTGGTCAACTTAGTACTATAGATTGGAAAGAATATAGTTTGATAGGGATACAAATTTGACCAAGTTGACTTAGTCCTATAATATTATTATTATTAAAAAGGATTACTAAGTCAACAAAGTCAACTTAGTACTATATTTAGGGAAAAATATAGTCTATAAGATACTATGTTGAATAGAATGATAGTGTGTTAAAAAAAAGAGAAAGATTTTACAATTTAAGTGAATAAATAAATTTAATCAAACACAAACAATTAGATCAATGAGAATGATAAAATTGGGACACAGAACTCAAAATATTACACCAATGTTGATCAATACAAGTTTTTGTAATACAACACGTAATGACTAGAGAGCAACTAGTCAATTGAAAACTAAATGATAACTAAGTGGGAATCCTGAGTGTTGTTAGATTATTATAAAGTGGTATTTTAAGTGTGATAAGGAAGTTGGATAAAATTAGGGAAATATAAAGCAATATATGTATGGTTTTAGGTTATTAATGATGAAAGTGTTTTATGTTGGCAATGGTACTAGATTAGTATTAAGATCTAACCTCTCACTTCATAATCCCATAGTGATAAGGGCATTGGATGCTTTGCCAATATATATCATTAAACATGTGTTTATACTTGGATATAAAATCAAGTTATATTCCCCCTTGGTGATGAAATCCAAGTAGGTAGGCCTTGGAAAGACAATGTTAAATGCATTTTGAATATTGTGTGATTTGGTAGTATGTGAAAAAGAGCAAAATAGTGCAACTAATTAGTAATTTGAAAAACCACCTAATTAGACCTATGTGAGATACTATAAGCATAAAAAAAACTAAAAATAAATGTGTGAATTAATTACTATAAAAATAGTTGTTAATTCCCAAATTAAGAATGGTATAGAGTCAGTTTAGATGACACTGTATGTAAATAGTATATAATAGAGTCAAATGGGTCACTACTATTCTATAGAAGTAAGAGTTTTTAAGAAAAAATTCAACCAGTTTGACTTAATATTTTAAATAAAATACAAGTTACAATACTAAGTTGACCAAGTCAACTTAATTTGCTTTAGGATTGCATTTTTGAAGGCTAAAATCTTGCACAAAATAGAATTATAATGAAGTACAAAATTGAAAAAGAGATTAAAAGAGGAACCTTAGTGGATTAGAAGATGATTAGTATTGTAAATTTTCTATTTTAATACATTGAATGTTTCTTGTAAGTTTTAAAAACTAAGTTGACCTGGTTAACCTAGTTATATGAAACCCTATTTGTTGAATCTTAATAAGATGACTAAGTCAAACTACATGAATTAGCTTATTATCTGGATACTGACTAAAATACTAAGTTGACCTACATGATTTTTTTTTATCTGGATGTTTATTGGAAGACTAAGTTGACCTAAATGACTTAGTTTGTTATTTAGAATTGAATAAGAGTATTATTTTGTCCTATCCAATCTAATAACTTGTATCTAATGAAGACCTGCATAGAAAGAGTAAAGTCATTTTGATATGTTTGTGTGTTAAACCTACACATAGAAGTTAGAACTATACTCACATGGTTGACCTAGTATCACAAATATAAAAATTAATAAAATGATATAAATGAAGATCATGAAATAAAACCTACAAGGGTTAAATTCATGTTGAGTTCACTAGAATGTATGCAATAATAAATATAGCAAATTTACAAATCAATCCTAGTTAGAAGAAGATAAATCCTAGATACAAATTTGATTGGGGTACATTATATAATCAAGGTCATGACTAATATGGATCTTCTAGACCTATCTAAATGATCTCTCACCACAATAAATTCACTAAGGAGGGTTCCAAAGCCTCTAGTCAATAAAAACTATGCAATAACCCTAACTAAGTCCTATGTTTTCATATTCACTAAAATAATAACAAGTAAAGAAAAATGTATTGTAGTGTTCACTAAATCTTATGGCATAAAAATAAGGTAATATTAAAAATAAACGTAAACATTCCATATACTCATGTTAATGTATGAATAATCCTAATTCATGGAAGAGAATTAAAAATAAATATCTATCTACTGTTATAAAAGAGGAATAAAGTTAGGAATACTTAACTTTGAAGATGAAACCATTGATCCTCAATCTCTCCCTTAGCTAATGTGCTTTGAAAGAGGCTATTATGACATATAAGGATGATAAAGATAAATTAGATCTAGGATACACAACCTATCAATGCATCCAAAAGACTTTTCCGCAAGATAAGATCTATATCTCCAAAGCAAGTATGAAACCCTAAGATTGCTCTTCAAATAGAATGGTGGATAAGCAGATGAAAAATATATCTTACTTCTTTTCTTCTCTTAGAAATAGTAAAATGATTATGTTTATATAGGAGTATCTAACTTGAAACCCTTTCAAAAGTTTTAGCCAATGAGGTAGACATGGTCAACCTAGTATTAAAATTGATTAAAAAAACTAACTATATAATGAACTATGTTGGTCATGGTTGACTTAGTTCTTAATAAGCTATTGTAAATAACAATATAGGGTTGATGTGGCCAACATAGTCATTTAAACTTCCAAAAAAAGGTTTAGGCTAGGGAAAGGGATAATGAAGGTGGAAAATGACTATATGATTGTATAAAATAAAAGGTAAATCTTAGGGGAATGGTTTTTATGAGACAAGTGTGTAGATAACAAGTGTCAAAAGGGACAATAATATTGTGAAGTACTAATGGTCTACCCAACCCTTTCCCAATGTACTCTTTAAGTAATGCACTTAGATAGATTGAGAATCGATGGATTCTTTAAAGATAAAGATCATTAGTAATTGATAAAAGTTTGAAAATATTATGTGTATACACTGCCATTTGGGTTGAAAAATGATTTGACAACATTCATGAATCTCATGAACAATATGTTAAGATATTATCTAGATAATTTTATTTTGGTATTTCTTAATGACATGCTTATATACCCTAAGAATGAAGAAAATCATCTTTGACATCTAGAACTAGTTCTAAATTGGTTGTAGAAGCACAAATTATATGTAAAATTGCTTAGGTGCACATTTTTATAAGAGAGATCTTAGTGTCTTTGACATATTATCTCTATGGATGGTATTTTAGTAGATCTAATAGAGATAAGATTCATTATGGAGTGGCCAAAACCATAAAATGTACACAAGATAAGAAGTTTCATGGGATTAGTGGGCTATTATAGGAATTTCATTCTAAATTTTTCTAAGATAGTTAATCCAATTATCTCCTTTTAACATAAGAACCAAAGTTTTATCTAGTTAGATAAGTGTGAAGTAGATTTTTAGGAATTGAAAAAGAGGCTTACTTCAACACTAGTGTTAAGAGTTCCTGACCCCAATGGTCAATTTTTAGTGATCATAGATGCATAAGGGGATGGACTAAGAGGAGTCCTTATGTAAGATAGTATAGTAGTAGCTTATGATTCAAGGAATTTGAAGCCTTATAATTTAAACTATTCCCCTCATGACCTATAAATTATACATTACATATGTATAATTTACAAGTTTGGTAGCATTATCTATGGGGAAAACCATTTGAGCTCAAGACTAAAAATGTAGGACTCAAATACATCTTTACCCAACCAAATATGAATGCTAATTAGAGAGTCTGGTTAGAGTTATTATCTGATTATAATTTTTATATCAAATATATCAAAGGTAAGTAAAATAGATTAGCTGATGCCCCAAGTTGTAGAATGTACATAGTAGTCATGGCTACTATCAGGAGTACTTTTAGGGATTGAGTGATCTAATTCTCACTAGGAGATGAATTCTATGATTAGGTTAGGAAATTATTATCTAATAATGATCATAATCCTAGGTATAAAGTATTTATATTAGAGAGTGATGGCCTTTTTTGATATAATGTAAGGATGTATGTGTTGGATCAAGAGAATCTGAGGAGCACAGTGCTAAAAGAAATACACAATGCCCCATATGAAGGACATCTAAGAGTAACCAAGATCATGGCATAGATTAGACCACTTTATTTATATAAGTGAATCAAGAAGGATTTATTTGAATTTGTGTCACAATCTCTAAAATTTTAGTGAGTGAAATTTGAACATGTGCATCCAACTAGATTGTTATATCCACATGATATACAATATTGGAAGTGGCAGGTGATCAATATGGATTTTGTCCAAGGTTTACCATTATCATGAAATAGAAATGATATGATCTTGGTAGTATTTGATAAGTTAATGAAGGTGTCTCATTTTATAAGAGGTAATTTGATAGATGATGTACCTACTCTTGCAAAGAGGTTCATAAAGGAAATATATAGGTTAAATGGATTTCTAGAGAAGATCATTTTGGATCATGATCCAAAGATGACTTATATATTTTGGGTAACTCTAAATTTAGAGTTAGGTATGCAATTAAACTTTATCACTACATATCACTCAAATATTGATGGTTAGACTGAGTGAGTTAATTAGGTGTTAGAGGATCTTTTTTGTATGTATTTCATGAATCAATAATATAAGAGGGAAGTTTATCTTCCACTAGTTGAATTTGATTACAATAACTCATACCAATAATATTTAAATATGGCACCATTTAAATCATTGTATAGAATAAAATGTAAACACTAATCAATTAGGATGAGTTGGAAGACAAAGTAGGCTTGGGACCTGAGATGCTTTCAGAAATATAAGATCAAGTTAGATTAATCGGGTAGAGATTAGATGAGGCCAATGATAGGTAAAAGAGTTATACTAATATGAAGATAATATATAGGTACTTTTATATAGGTGATAAAGTTTTTTTGAGTTAACCTATAAAATATCTTGATTAAATTTGAGAAGTTATAAAAACTTTCACCTAGATATGTGGCACCCTTTAAGGTGTTAAAAGTGGTCAATACTTTAGTGTATAGGATTGAATTTACACTAGACCTATCTCGATTACATAATGTCATCCATATTTATTATCTTAAAAAGTATCTTATCCTTCACATGTGTTGGATTGGAATGTTTTTCAGGTCCCAGACCCTAGGGTGGTCATAGAAGAACCAATCAGAGTAATTGACACTAGCAAACTTTATTTGCATAATAGGGAGATGTCACATCAAAAGGTCTTATGGGACCAATAATCTAAGGATAGTGCTACTTGGGAAGACTATGATGAGTTCTACATGTGATTTCCATATTTATTTACTTGATTTGATACTTCATACTATGTTATTTTTCTACTTAATAATGTTTCTAATTCATACCTTATATTTGAATAAGTGTCATCAAGATGATGACCAGATTTAAGGGGAAAGATGTCACACCCTGATTTCCTTGTTAAGTAAACTTACTTGATTATCCATGGATAT
>JARHVA010000721.1:2100000-2137500 GCA_037957365.1 Torreya grandis | reverse complement strand
ATGCCATAGTCAGGGCAGTTCCTGATAAGACCAGGATGCATCCAAGGCATTGAATGCACCATCAATTTTGTCCCCTGTGAGTGAAAGATAGAGTGGAATTGTGTGGGAAAGAAAGTGATTGAAGGAGACATCTAAAGCTATATAAGTAGGATTGTAAAATCAAAAAAAGGGGGGGGGGATTCTCATAGTTTTAGACTTTCAGAGTTTTTGACCAATAATATCATTTTCTTTTGTTACATTTTCATGAGTTGAAAGGTTTATATGACTGTGTGTGTTTCTACATCTTTTGTATGACTGGAAGATTCAATAAGAAAATTGAACACTATGCCCTTGTTGATGTTATTTGTGTCATTTGCAAAGTAGTCTATGCTGTAGATTTTCTAGTGTTGTGATTGGAAATGTTATTTGCTCCTGTATCATTTTCTAGAGTCTAAAGTTCTACATAACTATGTGTGACTTCTACACCTCTAATGTGATTGGAAGATTCTATTAAGAAGATTGAACACTATGCCTTTGTTGACAATTCCTGTATCTCAGCAAAAGACTTCCCTATTGTGAGCCTCTATTTCTATTATTTCAATCTTTTACATTGATCATGCACTTGTCTGCTCTTAAATGTAATAGTATCATATAATATTCTCACTGTGCTTAGGTTAGGATTAAGATTACACTCAGGCGCATCGCCATAGGTAGGTTTCAGTTCCTGCATTTGCATTTTTGTTTAATCTCCTATCCCTTTTCCCCCAACACCCAATACAAAAGAAGAGTCTAACTTCTCTAAAATCTAGATGTTGTTTCAAGCTACATCATCCCATAGCTTGAAACTTCCCATTGTTGTTGATTAAAATCAAGCACAATTTTAAGGCATCAATAGTTTTTGGCATGCCTGATGGGACAGATCTTTCAAGGAGTTGAAAAAATTTTGGTGTATTCTTTAGCCAATTAGCCTTTGGAGGTTTTCATCAACACCAACAATGACTCTGAGTCATTAGCTGATCAAGCAATATCATCAAGAAATCCCTTTTGGTATGTATAGCTCTATTACTCATAGCTATGAGTCTTATTCTCCTTATATATTTAATCAAGATCAAGTTCCTCCTGAAGCATCTCCAAGTAATGAGGATGCACAAGGCCACGAGCTATACCAGTTTTATGCCCAGTCTAATCTCATTTTCACCTTCAAGAAATCATTGCTGGGATATAAAAAATATGTGTTAGAGCTTGATATAAAAAGGGAATATGGCCAAGAAATTCCTTGTCATGTCATCTATCAAGTGAGGGAAGCAATAGACCTAATCAAAAGTGTGTGGGATCCCATTGAAAGGGAAAATTGGCAAGAACTTACATATGAAATGTTGGATGTGTGTGGATTGATTACATTTCTAGAATAAAGGCTAAGCATTCATGAGAACCAGCCATACCAAGTCTACCAAACTTCATATCCACCACCACAAATCCCATATCAAACATATGCCACCCTTGTTCATGAACAAGGTCAGACTTATCAAGATCATTTCCCCAATAATGCAGAGTCTATGATAGCAGCAAGTCAAGAGGACCCTAAACTCTCACTTTCCCCTCAAGTCCCTTCCTCCCTTACTTAAGAAGCTTCTTGTTTTCCATCACAACCTTCTTCTTCATCCCCTTTTGAAGAAGAATATATTTTGAAAGAGTCAATTGAGTATGCAGAAGAATATGCTCAATTCATGGCTAGTCAAGAGGATTCCATAAGTATGGATAAGGAGGAAATGACCATAGATTCCCCTTTTGATGAGAAAGAGGATAAGTTGCAAGATTTTTCCTTCACTTTAGATGAGGAGGAGATCATTTCTAACTTTTTCCTTACTTTGAAAGAAGATACAGAGGAACATGGATACTCCCTTGACCAAGTCATTGAGACAGATGACACTATCCTGCAAGAAGGCTATGGATTGGCTAAGTATGGAGAAGACAACATCAAGACTCAGCTGAGTATGCAAAAGGAATGCTAGTTTTTAGATTCATCCTTTCAAGAGGATGAAATCATCAGAGAGCATACTGATGCAATAAAGCTAGAATCTGAATAAGATGAGCCAAAAGATAATGGATATCAAAAGGCATAGAGTGAAGAACCAATAGCCAATGATTTCTTGATGACACCCAACAACATGAAGAACCAGTATTCAATTGGCATTCAAGGACAAGAAGAGTTCATAGGTGTCAAATAATCAATTTTCTTAGACTCGTTCAAGTGTAGGCAAATTCATGTGGCCAGCGCAGAGGACATCCCATCAAAGGTATACCCGTTGCAATCACTGGTATGGCAACACAAGTTGGCTTGTCATAAAGAAGACATTGGAAAGTTCATTTTTGATCCCAGAGGAAAATAATGATTTATAATTAATGTAGTTAGATAGTTTCCATTCCCGCATTGCTTTGTTTTGTTTTTTTCTTTCCCACTTTTATTTTAAAATAAGCATTTTAAACACAGAATCAATGTCTTAAAATCTTTAAATTCTTTAAATTTTGCCACAATAAATGATTCCCCAAATATTTTGAAATCTCCAAGGTACCTTGCACTGTATAATGTGTCTGCCTCACTATTTCCCAAAGATTGAGTAGGATTTACTAACGGTCACCTTAATTTAATGCTATTTGGGACTTGATAGGTCCATAAATATCCTTTAGCAAATTTTAAAGTTTACAAACTCTCAAGCATTCCTGTAAAAATATCTTGCTCATTGTGATTGTGGTGCCTAGTGAAATTTGTTGCTACAAGCATGTTTTTATCTTGCAAAAGGTTCATGCCAAGTTATTATACAAGAGATTTAGAGATGGTAGGAACATCAACATCACAGCAAGGAACAGGGGCACCTAGATATCTCGACAGATTATTAGCAAGTAAATCATACATGGTAGCTCCTATGAAACCACCAAGAAGCTACCTGAGAACAAAAGTCATGGGAGTTAATCAGACTAGTGACCCATCCAAAGTAAGGGACTATGTAGATGGAATCATGGACTCAATTCTACAAAGAGCCAGTGGCAAGAACCTCAAAGAAGAGGCACATCAAAGGTGTCTACAAAGAGCCCAGGCAAGGCAATATGAGACATTCGAGATGAGAATATGGACCTCATAACTGACTCAATTCATTATCCCAGCTGTGCACCCATGCCCAGATATAATTGAATTATGTGTGAACTTGTTCCATCCATAGTCTTACACCATTCAGCAAGGCCCATTCATGTTATAGATCACCCCACCAACCATCAAGGATATGCTTGCTCTATAATACGATGGTTCTACCACCTTCCCCACCATTAATAGGATGTAAAGGATGTGGGAAAATGTCAACAATTAGACTAGGTTTTTGAGGTCTGAGTTGTAAATAGCTGATGGTGACACAACGGTACCCACACTCCCAACATCAAGGACTCAGTTCGCACCCACCAGCCAAGATGCACTATCAATGATGGCTCTAATATTTGGCATGAAGGAAAACATGGTGTTATATGCTGAGCAGATGGCCATTTTCTTTAGGCTAAAAACAATTGATAAGACATAAGAGTACCATCTTGATTTCTTCAAGTACATCACCTTCTTGATGGTCGAATAACTGACCCAATTCAGGTCAAAGGGGATATTCAGGTATTCCTCCTTTTTGTTCCATCTCATTTTGCACTAGAACCCTGACCTCTTCTCCTATTTCATGAGTCTAAACCTATACAACCCAACTTTTCACCCCCAAAAGACCATCCCTGTGTCTGCATAGACACATGTTTTGTCAAGACCAAGTGACACGTATGATTTTTGAGAACTATTCATCACCCTTGTTCTTCATTTCCTTAGCCCCCTAAGCCTGTTATAAATAGGCTATTCCCAAGTGTTACGAACCTCCTGGTTAGTTATCCCATCCCATGTGATTTCTATTTTGGAGCCCATCACACAACCTTAAGGGTCCATGGATTTTGTGGGGAGCCAGTGTTGCTGCCAAAAGTTTTGACTCTTCAATTAACATTTTTGGAAATTGCTAGGTAGATGTTGGTGGTTGATAATGAATATGGCTCAGGGAAGAAGAAGAAGAGATTGTACAATCTCCCATGGATGGCAGGCAGTGTGAGCCTAGAAGCCAAAGCAGTTGAGACTGTGTTGCTGAAGAAACTAACCTTCCTAGGTTTCCTGTTGGTCGAGGACAAGTGGGTTTATGACCTGACTGATTACATAGCCTCTGTAGTGAAGACAAATAGAATTGGAGCCAGGATTGCACATGAAGGCCGCCCTTTTTGGGAGAACAAGAAGAATCCTGCTAAAGATGCCCCTGGTCTTTATGTTGAGCTAATAGATTTGCCACCCCATAGAATAGGCCGTGGGAGACCTTCTATGATAAATAGAGGGATTATGATCCCAAAGTTAGGATGACCTCTGGTTTGAGAAGGATGCTAAGGAACAAAGGATGGGATGTAGAAAAAATTGAGGCCTAGTGGAAATATAGACAAGAAATTTCCCAGACCACCCATGCCTTCAGAGGCGTAGACTCAGATGAAAGGTGGGAAGAACTCTGGGATGAATGGCATCCATCCCCTATGTCTAGCCCAGAAACAAGCCAAATAATGACACTTGGTGTAGGGCAAACAGCTGGAGTAGGACCGAGCCAACAACTGAAGACTTCAGAGCAAGCTACAGTTGCCACAGAGTAATAAAGAAGTGTGGTGTCTTCACCACCACAAGCCTCCACAACATTGAGATTAATTGAAGTCCCTAGTTCTCCACATGTGCCATCAGTAATAATAGAGGTGGAAGGGAAACAAATGTAGCCAGAGGTAGAAACTCCCAGGAAGAGAAGAAGGGTGTAGTTCTAATTAGACCCTGAAGAGGAAGAAGAGCCTTCATAGTGCCCATTACAGAGCACTACAACTTCTCCTTAGGAAGGAATTACTCCCCCTCCTCCCTCTCAATCCATTCTTCACCCTACCAGTGTGGTGCCTCCACCCAGCCAAATGACACCTCTCGCCACTGCTGCCATTCCCATTTCACAATTCACCCCATCCTTCATACCTCAAGCCTTAACATTACCCTATTTTTCCCCCTCCATTCCCAGAAAGATACCCCTACAAATCACCCCTAGCTATCCAATGGCTCTCTAATATAGCCTACCATAAGGATTTTCCTTCACAGGGAGACATATTGCATCCCCTTCCACCTTCCAAATGAAAGCTGATGCCACTAAGAAGGCAAGAGAAGCTCGATTGGAGAAGAAGAGGATTAAGGAGAATAAAACACCAACTATTCCACATTTGAGGTCACAATTTGACCCCATCAAAAAACAACTGATGGTGACCCATTTATCACCCAATGTTGCCAGGCTGAGCGAACAAATGTAGCTAAAAGACTACACCATAAACGTAGTGGGCATTGACATGTCCCTATTCAAGCTTCAAGACAGAGTCGAGCTACTGACTGAATCCACTTTTGAAGTCACAAAAGATTACTTGAAGAAATCAAGGAGACTACAGAAGATGGAGGTTGATTTGGCCCAGGAGAAGGCAAACTATTATAGTTTGGCTGAACAAATAAATAGGAAAGACAATGAGATAACTAGTCTACAAAAACAATTGCAAGATATTGTTTCCCTCTAGACTCAATGGGAAATTCAAGCCCAAAATGATTCATTGAAGATGGAGCTTGCACTTGTGAAGGATACAACAATAGATCTAAGATGGGAAAATGGAACATTGTAGGGAAGAGTCAAAGGACTCCAACTACAGGTTACAAAATCACAGCAAGGGATGCTAGAAAAATAGAACAAGGTTGTGGCTTTTCAAGCCTAGCTCTAGGCTGAGCAACATAGGATAGCACAACTAGCAATTGAGCTGACCAATAGGCTAAGAGGTATCAAATTAGTGAAACTAGTGAAGGAGCTCTACGAGTCAGCATGGGTGAGAATCTCTTCAAATATTCTCTAGCTCAGGCCATTTTTCACCTTCCTACTCAATGCATAACAACTATGCAAAAGGGTGGAAAATTTAGTACAGAACACTCTGGCCACGATCCCCAGAAGAGTCACAGACTCCCATTCATTGCTAGAGAAGCTCTATGACACAAGGGATGTAACATTGGTAGTCACAGGAATCCTAGATAGAATGGCCACTACAAAATAGGTCAATGAGGATCTCAGTCACAATGCCACAACCAACAGTTGTAGAAGCTATCTCGATGTTGTGAAAGAAGGCATTGGTGAGATGAGACACCACATTGAAGATTTGGTGCAACTAGGCCTACCTTCCCCATTTTTAGACACAAAGATGGTCCTAATGGCTGATCAACTTCAACCATTGCTATTGGCTAAACAAAGGGATCAGATAATTTTCTAGAGCTTGTAGGATTATTCCTTAGCCCTAGAGGTTGAAACTATTTTGATTCCTATTTTCTAGCTAGAATCCAAGCTAAAAGCCATGGTCTAGATCCTGCAAACCTTTTCACACAAGGATATTATCAACCTTGATCTGGCCTTCATGGAACTATAGAGCAAGCAAGGATTATCTGACCATGAGTGGTCTATCTACCAAACAGCTCTTTTAAAGCTGTAAATTTTGAAATTTTGATCAAGCGAGAGTCAGGTTCTTTTTGAGCAGGTTCAAAAGTCCTAGAGGTCACCAATAACTATAGAGTAATTTCCTATTCTACGTTGTATTTATTTTATTTTTTGATTAGAGTGCTACAATTTTGGTTCTTGCGTATCCTTGGACGTTGCAACATAATTTTGAAGCAGAGGGCTGGTTCATTTTGCCTAAGTATCGAAGTGCAGTGGAAGCTGCCAAGTGTCACCCTTCGAGCACGAGTCTTTTTCCCCTTCTTGTTTCCTTCATCTCATTTTTCCCAAGTATCGAATTCAAGCAAAAGTCACCACATGTCAATTTCTAGGAGACAAAGATGGACAGCTAGCATCCTCTGAATAGCCTTTTGTAACTTTTGGGAAGGCCACAAAATGTGCCACATACCTAATAACAGCTAAGTAGAACACACCACATGTCAGCATCTAAGTCTCATAGAGGCACCCATGTTTCATTCTACCTTTTGACAAGGACTTTCAATAGACCAAGTAGCATAGAGAGTGAAAAGTGCCAGGTGGGAGTTGTGAAGACCCTTAATGACCTTTTTGAAGAAGGCAGTAGAAGATGCCACATTCCCTAGATAGAGAAGTGGAAGATGCCATGTATCTTCCTAGGAGTAGTGAAGATCGCCACGTGTCAATTTCTAAGAGACCATCTTTGAGCCTAATTGCCAAATAAAGATTGTGGTGGGTTTTCAGACATTATTTCAAAGGACTGAGGAAGCGCTGAGTGTCAATAAGTGAAGACTGCCATGTGCATCCATCCTTTCCTAAAAGTTTCCCAAGCAAGGAATGCATAAGTTTTGTTTGATAAAGCTGTAAAGTATCAAGGAAGCAAGTTGTGATAGGTGTCAAAGGCAGAGTGTTCCTGAGCAAAATATAGTGAAAGTGGAAGTGGCCAAGTGTCATCCTTTGGTGCCTTCTAGACAATAGGAGGGAAAATTCATAAATTGACTAAGTGTCCTCTTCCATTTCAAAGTGCCCATCTACCTATTATAGAAAAAATGGGGGGAAATTCGGTGAGAGTTACTCCGAGTAGATAGAACAGTGCACCGGGTAGACTTTTGGGGCTTACAAGCATTGAAGATGTCTTCCGTTTGTCCCATAATAGTAGAAGTAGAGTAGACAGTTGAGCGGCCAAACAGATGATGAAACAAAGAATTTCTAGCATGAAGAGAGGTACTATACATGGATTTCCATGCCGTAGTTAGGGCAATTCTTGATAAGACTAGGATGCATCCAAGGCATTGAATGCACCATCTATTTTTTCCCTTGTGAGTGAAGGATGGAGTGGAATTGTGTGGGAAAGAAAGTGATCGAAGGAGACATACAAAGCTATATAAGCAGGATTGTAAAATCAAAAAAAGGTGGGGGGAATTCTCAATTTTCCTTAGTGAAACCTTCTTGAATTCATTATGGGACAATCAAGATAACTTTATTGGTCAAAACTCTTTGAGGCTCCAATAGCTAAACATAACAATTCTTAATTGCTTGATAAAATAATTATTAAATATAACATTAGTACATCTTCCAATATACAACATAATTATTTGGTAGCATCTCTCAGTCCTAAACAACATAAAAATTTGGTGGTCTTAGCAATTGTTTATCATGAAATATACTGAGAGGGGGGTGAATCAGTATATTATATATCTTTTACTTAATCTGGTTTCTTTTTTTAACCACTCAATCATAAATTCAATATATTCAATAAAACTAAAATAATTATTTTCACCACACAAGAGAGAGAGAGAGTGACATCATATTTTTATGTGGAAACCCAAAGTGGAAAAAACCATGGAGAATAATATCAAGTATATGATTGAGCACCAACTCAAAATACAAAGTTCGTAAGCACCAAATTGTAGGAGTACCAACCTCTTTGTTGAGCACCAACACAATAATTATTTGTGAGCACAAACTCATAGGACAACCCCTTACAAAGATTCATGAGCACCAACCCACAAGAACACTAACCCCTCTTGTTTATAAAACACAACTATCTGTCAATGTTGCTTACTCAACAAATGATAGAACTCTACAATATCTCTTAATTTTATCTCTTTAAAAAAAATACAAACCATGCACTCTCTTGCATATACAAATGGCTTATCAAGCATTTATTGATATCTTTTTAAATGACCTTTGGCATTCACCCTTTGTGACCCTTCAATCCTCATGGAAAATGGAACCAATCTTGCATGACCCTTCATATCCTTGCATTTGAAAATTCATATTGTGACCCTTCATAAGTAAAAGCATCCTTTCCTATTTTTTCTTTATCTTGGTGAATTTTTGTATTCCTCAAAGTGTCCTTTCATGGAAAAATGTGCCATACCTCTTTTATCTTCACATGGTGACTCTTGGAATTCCTCAAGGTGACTCTTCATGATAAAATGCGTCCCATTCCTCTTTGATCTTTTACCCCATGACTCTTTGACTTCTCTATGGGACCTTTTTTGACTTATATGAAACCAAAAATATATTCATTAATATTAAATAAATATTAACACACATTAGCCAAGAAATTAATATTAAAATCACCATTAAATGCAATGGGGCCTTTATCATTGATAATGCTGGACCTTTGACATCAATGACAATATTTCCAACAATCTCCCCCTTTGTCATTGATGGCAACCTCAAACTAACACTACCACATCCTAAAACCTACACATACTATCATCTAAAAAACATATAGTAACTCCCCTTTATTGTAGAAACCTGTACCTATTTATGTACCTATACCTATATTTATTATTCTCTCCCTTTGACATCAATGACAAAGGGCCTATCTGGAGCTAAAACATAGCTCCCCTCAACTGATGTTAAACCTCAATGGTAGGAAGGAAAATAAATTACTCCCAAATTCTCTCATAGATACTCAAATGTGTCTTTTGGTAGTGCCTTTGTGAAAATATTTACAATCTACTTTGTAGTACTGATACACTCTATATTAAGCTATTGATCTACAACTTGATCTCTCAAAAAGTGATATCTAATGGGAATATGTTTTTTTCTTGAATGCATCACTATATTCTTCAAAATATTTATAACACTTATATTATCACAAAAAATAGAAATAGGTTCATCATACTTTACCTTGAAATATTCCAAACTTTGCTTCATCCAAAACACTTGAGTACAACACAATACTATTGCAATATATTTTTCTTCATCTGAAGAAGGTGATACTAAATTATGCTTATTGCTTAGACATGATATTAATCTATCACCAAGGAAGAAATCTCCTCCACTTGTACTCTTTCTATCATCCAAGCACCCTACCTAATCTGAATATGTATGAATAACCAAAGTGAAATATCCACCTGTGGGATACCATAATCCATAATCCAATGTGCCCTTGATATATCTGAATATTCTCTTCACCAACTAAACTTGACTATCTTTTGGATATGAATAATATCTTGTAACCATACCTACTGCATGCATGATGTCTGGCCTCGATGTTGTCAAATATAAAAGACTACCAATCATAGATCTATACAAATATTGATCTATAACATGTGAATCTTCATCCTTGCTCACCTTATTTCCTATACACATTGGTGTGCCATCTAGTGCACAATCCTCAAAACCAAATTTATTCAACATTTCCTTGGCATATTTACTTTGAGATATGAAAATTCCTTTATCTAACTAAATATTTAAAATCCTAAGAAAAATGATAGTTCTCCAAGCATAGACATCTCAAATTATTTTTGCATATTATCAAGAAATTATTTTGTCATCTTTTCAATATTTCTTCTAAAAATGATATCATCAACATATACCACAATAATCAATTAATGCTCACCTTCTATTTTGATGTAGAGATTACTATCAACAAATCCTCTCTTGAAACCTTGATCCTATAGGTACTTATCAAGTCTTACATACTAAGCTTTGGGAGCTTGTTTCAATCCATACAATGCTTTCTTCAATATGCATACATAGCTACTAATATTTGAGAGAATAAATCCCTTAGGCTGCTTAATGTAGACCTCTTCTTCTATATTCCCATTCAAGAAGGCAGATTTAACATCCATCTGAAACACTTTGAAATTTTTAAACACTGCATATGTAAGAAACATTCTAATAGCCTCCAACCTTGCCACTGGTGAAAATTTTTCTTCAAAATCTATTCCCTCAATCTAAGCATATCCTTTACATACTAATCTTGCTTCCTTTGTGGTCAGTTCTCCATTTTCATTCAACTTATTTCTATAAACCCATTTTGTTCCTATCACATTGTGATCTTTTGGTCTAGGCACTAATTCCCAAGTATCATTCTTTTTTATCTGATTTAATTCTTCATCCATAGCCTTAACCCAATGTTTAGCATGTCTAGCTTCTAAAAAAGTTTTAGGCTAAATTTTGAATAACAAAGAAAAATTAACTGGATTAGATTCACTTACCATCATTCTTTTGGTGCAAATTCCTTCATTTATGTCCTTGATGATGTCACTTTCATTATTATTTCTTTGAACATATTTGGATGGAGTTTTGGTGCCCTTTTTCTCCTTCTTCTCATCTTCATATAATTCTTCAAAACCTTCCTCTTCAATGATTTCAGGAATGTCTATTAGATCATTGATTCTTTGTGTTTCATCTTCTTCTACCCTGACACTTGCACTTTCAACAAATTTCTTGGTTCTTTTGTTATAACATTTATAATCTTAATTTTTCAATAATAACCAAGAAATATACCTTCATCTTCTCTATATTAAAACTTACCAAGTTTTTCATCTATTCTCTTTATGAAGCATCTACTACCGAAAACTCTAAAATAATCAATTATTGTTGGTTTGTATTTCCATAGCTCATAAGGACTCTTATCACTATTGACTCTTAATAATGTTCTATTTTGAATATGCACTACTGTAGTAACTATCTCTCTCCAATATTTATCTGCTATCTTGGATTCATTTAGCATTGTCCTTGCCATCTCCTAAATTATTCTATTTTTCCATTCAACTACTCCATTTTGTTGTGGAGTTTTAGCTACTGAATAATGTCTCTTTATTCCATGGTCTTAAAAAAACACAATAAATTGATCTGACATGAATTATCCTTCTTGATCTAATATTAGACACTTAATCTTTAAATTGGATTTCATTCTCAACTAATACTTTGAATGCTTTGATATGTTTGAAAGCTTCTAATTTTTTCTTTAAAAACATTACCCAAGTCATATTTGAAAAATCATCAATAAGCAACATGAAATACTTTTCACCTTGATTACTTTGATTTCTCATAGGTCCACACAAATAAGTGTGAACAAGATCTAGCATCTGAGTAGTCGATTACTCTTTTATTTTGAACCACCTTCTAGTCTGCTTCCCATGCTGATAAGGTTCACAAAGTGTGTCAGATGGCTTTGTAATCTTTGGAATATTTTTGATTACTTGCTTTTTACTTATGTTGACAAAATTGTCAAAATTTATGTGCCCCATTCTCTTGTGCCATAGCCAACTTTATTTAATCTGACTCAAACAACATCTTTGACCTTTGATGTCTAATAACATATATAAATTATTGTCTGTTTTCTAAGCATCTGTAACCAACATATCTAAATATTTTTTTCTAATTTCACAACCTTCTATATAAAACTTTAGTGTGTGCCCCTGATCACACATTTGACTTACACTCAAAATATTATGCTTAAGACCTTCTACATACAAAACATTTTTAGTTTTAATTCTACCATTATCCAAACCTAGCGTACCTTTTCTAGTAATTTTGGTAGTAGTATTGTCTTTGAATTTCACTATGCCACCATTGATATTCTTCAAGGTTATGTACTTGCTCTTGTCTCTTGTCATGTGCCTTAAACATCCACTATCAATGAACCATGGATTTTCTTCATTTTTTGCATGCAAAGATGTCTCCACTAGCATAGATTTTTCAAGTTATTTCTTTTATCATGAACCTATCTAAACTTTCTTCTTGATAAATGGAGCCTTGAAACTCTAGTCCTTCTTGATTGACTCAAAAACACTTCTATAGTACCAGGCTATGTGTCTAAATTTGATGCACTTGTAACATATTGGTGCGCTGGGCTAGGGGTCCTAGTTGAATGAATGCCCCAACCTATAGCCTTTATCCCCTTCAGAAGCAAGATGAAAATCCTCAGAACAGATCCTGGCTACCAATAACAAAGCTGACAGATCATTTATTCTTTCCAATTTGTTTAAAGACTTTCTCAAGAGATTGAGAAACCCTGTTTTGCCTTGCACCACTATAACAAAGAGCTAGATCATTCCAGCGATCAGACCTTGAATAAATTCTAGGCAAAACCTCCTCAATTTTCTTTTCTAATACAAAAGTTTTCCCACCCAGAGAAAGTGCAAAGGAAAGGTGATCGATAACTGCAAGATCCCAAGCAATTTTTTGTAGACAACATAGAATTCCTTGCATGTGTAAAGTTGCTGTAGAATGTATTTTTAAGATTTTTTCCTTGTCCAAACATATCTCAGCATCACGCGAATGAGAGAGATTAGAATATACACGAGCCAAATCTTTCCAGACTTTGACTTCTAGAACTCTATCACCTTCAACCTTCGGAGAATATTTCCCAGCTCCAAAGCTCTTTCTTTGTGCCTAAACCAAGGCAAGAAGACACTTGTACGTTTCAATGGCATTCATAGGTGACAACTGAGCAATCTACAACTTTGCCTTTATTCTCAATAACACTCATTGCTCCCATTTTCTTGTTTCATCTAAAGTAGCATCGAGGACAATTTTTGCTTTAGAATAAAATTTTTGAGCCGATAATATTAGTGCCAGTAGCCACCAACCCTTTAAAAATGAACCTACAGTTATGTCCAAGAACTCTTTTACATGGCTTAGAGCTAGATTAAGATTGCAATTTTGAGCATGTTCAAGGCCCAATTCAAAAATCAAGTCTAAGCTTTGTGTCTTTCTTTATATTCATCTTCAAATAGGGCTCTTTATTCTATCACAACCTTTATTCTTTTCACTATTATGTAGAATCGACTCCTACAAGCAACTTCTATACAATTCTCTATTACCAATTATATATAATCCTTATCTTGTAATAATAACCGAGCCTCCATGTCAATCAAGACATGCTGTTTCTTTTTATACATATCTCCTTTACATAGTCACATCTGAGAGCTTTCAAAAATCTTCAAATCCATATTAATTTTATGAACACTCCAGAAAGACTCAGTTCTCTATTCGCAAAGATCCCAATAATACACAAATAATTTTGAAAGCATAAGATAAAAATACTTGAGCAAACCTGATTCCAAAATAAAATTTGATTTACAATTACAAGCCTCATGGCCTTCTTGACTCCTTCCTCTAAAGGAGATCCTCCTTTTTCTCTCTCATTCATAACATTTTCATTTTTGACTTTCACTCTCTGCCTTCTGCAGATGCATGGGTCACAAAGGAATTCCTTCTATCCTTCCTCTCTTCTAAGTCCCACTGTTCTCTTTAATGAATTCTTCTTTTTTTTCCCTCTTCTCTAACCTATATGCCTAACTTGGCTCAAGGCAAAACCAATACAGTTTTTAATTTTTGACAATATACTTATTTGGAGAAGACTAATATCTTATGGTTGAAATATTTCAACCACTCCCCTCATTTGCTCTTTAAGCCAAGATTGGCTTCCAACATGGGGATTTAGCTTTTCACTTTTACATTTAGTATTTACATTTATTCCTCCTTAACAACATTTTGGAGGGAAAACACAACAATATGAATTCAAATACAAAACTAAGACATGACTTGAGCTTTGTATGCTTGAGAATTTCCAACTTGACCATCTCTTCATGTAGCTATTGTATGCTCCTGCATCATACTCTCCCTCTAGAAAGGATTTGAACCTTAGTTCAAATGAAATGCTTCCCTCATGCATTAGTTTTCACTATATTCCTGGATCCCAAGGTCTTGTTGCCAATACCAATGCTTGTCTTTTTTTGGTAATAGTATTTGTCCTTCATTTTGCTTTTCTTCCTCTTTAGATATGTCCCTCTTCTCATTTCTTTTTCAGCTGCCATCTCCCACTTCCATGCTTCATTCTCATACATGTCTTCAAGATCTTCTTGTTGTTCTTCTTGATTCATGAGCTTCTCCAATGACTCATGTATGTCATTCACTTTAGCAACCTTCATACCTGCATACAAAACATTCAAAGCCACCTTAGAATCAAAATATTTAGGCCATGAAGCCTCTTGGCTATTTTCACATTCTTGCTCCTTGATCAAAACTGCCTTGACCTCTTTGCTTTGCTCTTGTCTTGTTTCACTTTTCCCAATGGTGTTCTCACCATGATTTTTATCTTTACACAACTCTCTTGAATGACCAAACAACTCCTCCAACATCTTCAACTCTTCCTCTAGTGAGATCTCATCTATCTCACCATCTTCATCAAACTTGGGCTCATCACTCACAAGGATTACTTGTCCTTCACTAGCCTTACTCTTCATCTCATCCTTTCTTGAGTTGTCTTCATGCAAACCAAATTCTTCATCAACATCAATATACTTATAAAAAACAAGAGGAACACTATTACCTTGTCTCTCCTCGTTCTTTTCAATCTCTGCTTGAAGCCATCTTATTTGTTCTTTATTTTCAAAGAGGTATTGTTTTTCTATACACCCATCTCTTTCTTCATTAACCAACCATTTGAAATTCTCTCCTTGCTGCATATTAGTCCACATAGCCACTTTCCATTTTTCATTTATTATGAAAATATCATTGAATGATTCAAAAACATCATCATAAACAATTTGTTTACCTTTTACCTCTTTGGTATACCTCTCAAGCGTCCTGTCTTCATGGAATGCTTCTTCCATACTCACCATGTCACCTTCATTCTATTGGTTGCTTGAATCACCTTCAATCCTCTTCCATTGACTTCTTGGTGTTGTTGTCTCAACACTCGCATCTTCTTCACTCTTTGCCTTCTTAGGCACCCACATTTGATTCTTTCTCTTATCAATTGACTTCACAAGCCATTTAGGCATCCTATAACCATGCTCTTGTGACACTACTGAAAAACCAACTTTTTTTGTCCTTTTATTTTCTTGCACATCTACTTTCATATTAGGAATATGAGAAAAATCAATCTTATAAGGTAAACTTGCCTGCTTGCATACTTGTTGCTTGTTTGTGTGCTTCACCATCCACTTAGGCATTATGTATCCATGCTTGAATGCTTTGTGTGGGGACTTCATCTTCCTCTTGCCTCTTCTAACCTATGTATTAACATCTTCATGCTCACAATAACAATCAAAATCAGGTCTTAACACTTCATTTACCTCTTTGATAGCTTGTTCCATGGAGCAATCTTTCTCTCCCTTTGTGCTTGGTTGTTCTCTTACCTCTTCATGGAATTCAATGGCATCATGGAAGTCATCCTCATCTTCCATCTCTTCTCTTTCTTGTAGGGGTTCCTCAACACCTCCCTCATGAATTAACCAATGCATATCTTCTTCTTTATCAACAACAACAGACTTTTTCTTTTCTCTTACACATTCACTTGTGCACTTGGTGTCTTCTCTTGCACCAACTTCTTCATTCTCCAAGGCCTTTCTTTTGACCTTCAGAAGGCTGCTCATACCTGTAATTACCCATGTAAAGACAACATTAAATATAAAAACAAGAGACCACAAGGTCCCTATGAGTGCTCTCTTCACCAACACTCTCATCTTCTCAAGTGCTCTTCCTGGCACTTCATCATTTCTTTCTTCTCTTCTCTTGTTATCCACAGTGAGAACCTTCTTCTCCACCTCTTCCTCTTGTTGCTCACTTGACAACCTATTCATCCTCTTTAAGCCTCTGTGGGCTTCTCTCTTCTTGGCAATCTCATTTTGTCTTTTTCTCTTCTTCATTAGGAGATCTATTGGCCACTTCAACCTCTTTCTCATTGGCCATACCCATGCTTGCCTATTCAATTGCATCCCAGACTCAAACATGCTTTTAATCTTAGCTAAATCTTTCCACAAACTAGCAATCTCTTTATCAAAGTCAACATTAGTCATACCTTTCTTCTTTTGGATGCTTGTTTTCTTCTTGGTGCTCTCATGTACCTTGCTGCTCTGCTCTTTTCTCAGCAATATTTCCATCTCTGAGATTTTCACCCAAGTATTTTCCACCTTGGTCTCTTGATCCCTTATATCACCCATGCCTTCTCTCCTTGACTAGTCTTTTGACAATCTCCTTGATCTCAAATAGGCCTTTTGCATCCTATTCTTTTGATCCTACTTAATGGACTTCACATTGAGTCAATGGTCTGCAATATGACAAATATCAGTAATTTCTCAAATGCAGGCTTACCTTTCTTTGGATCTACCTCTTGAGTATTCACTATGCTCTTCTTCTAGAGCTTCTCTTAGCTCTTCACTAAGCTTTCCTTGGCTTCTTCTCCTCTTAAGCCTCAATGGCTTGGTTGCCTTCCTCTTCACCTGTTTACTTCTCAAACTCAATAAACTCAAATCAAATATCAAAGTTACTCATACCTTTCTTCCACAGGGTCTTCTAGCACTTTGTCCTGTTAATCCCTTTCCCAAATCCTACAACATCATTAATAAATGCAACCATCCCAAAGATCTCTTTGCTTAATTTTGTAACAACTTATTAGCAACCATGATCAATTTCTAAATCCCAAGAGCTTTAAGCTCTAATACCAAAATGGTGCGCTGGCCTAGGGGTCCCAACTGAATGAATGCCCCAACCTGTAGCCTATATCCCCTTCAAAAGTAAGATGAAAATCCTTAGAATAGATCTTGGCTGCCAATAACAAAGCTGACAGATCATTTGTTCTTTCCAATTTGTTCAAAGACTTTCTCAAGAGATTGAGAAACCCTATTTTGCCTTGCACCACTATAACAAAGAGCCAGATCATTCTAGCGATCAGACCTTGAATAAATTCCAAGCAAAACCTCCTCAATTTGCTTTGCTAATACAAAGGTTTGCCCACCCAGAGAAAGTGCAAAGGAAAAGTGATCGATAACTGTAGGATCCCAAGCAATTTTTTATAGACAACATAGAATTCCTTGCTTGTGTAAAGTTGTTGTAAAATGTATTTTCAAGCTTTTTTCCTTGTCCAAACATATCTCAACATCATGCCAATGAGAGAGATTAGAATATACATGATCCAAATCTTTCCAGACTTTGACTTCTAGAACTCTGTCACCTTCAGCCTTCGAAGAATATTTCCCAGCTCCAAATCTCTTTCTTTGTGTGTGAACCAAGGCAAGAAGAAACCTATACATTTCAATGGCATTCATAGGTGACAACTGAGCAATCTACAACTTTGCCTTTGTTCTCAACAACAATCCTTGCTCCCATTTTCATGTTTCATCTAAAGCAGCATCGAGGACAATTTCTGCTTTAGAATAATGTTTTTGAGCTGATAATATTAGTGCCATCAGCCACCAACCCTTTAAAAATGAACTTGCAGTTATGTCCAAGAACTCTTTTACATGGCTTAGAGCTAGATTAAGATTGCAATTTTGAGCATGTTTGAGGCCCAATTCAAAAATCAAGTCTGAGCTTTGTGTCTTTCTTTATATTTGTCTTCAAATAGGGCTCTTTATTCTATCGTAACCTTTATTCTTTTCACTATTCTATAGAATCAACTCCTACAGGCAACTTCTATACAGTTCTCTATTACCAATTATACATAATCCTTATCTTGTAACAATAACCGAGCCTCCATGTCAATCAAGACATGCTATTTCTTTTTATATAGATCTCCTTTACATAGTCACATCTAAGAGCTTTCAAAAATCTTCAAATCCATATTAATTTTATGAACACGCCAAAAAGACTCGGTTCTGTATTCGCAAAGATCCCAATAATACACAAATAATTTTGAAAGCACAAGATAAAAAGACTTGAGCAAACCTAATTCCAAAATACAATTTGATTTACAATTGCAAGCCTCGCGGCCTTCTTGACTCCTTCCTCTAAAGGAGATCCTCCTTCTTTTTCTCTCTCGTTCATAACATTTTCATTTTTGACTTTCACTCTCTGCCTTTTGCAGATGCATGGGTTACAAAGGAACGCCTTCTATCCTTCCTTTCTTCTATGTCCCACTGTTCTCTTTAATGAATTCTTATTTTTCTTCCATCTTCTCTAACCTCTATGCCTAACTTGGTTCAAGGCAAAACAAATACAGTTTTTAATTTTTAACAATATAATAATTTGGAGAAGACTAATATCTTATGGTTGAAAGATTTCAACCACTCCCCTCATTTTCTCTTTAAGCCAAAATTGGCTTCCAACATGGGGATTTACCTTTTCACTTTTCACTTTTACATTAGTATTTACATTTATTCCTCCTTAACAACATTTTGGAGGGAAAACACAACAATATGAATTCAAATACAAAACTAAGACATGACTTGAGCTTTGTATGCTTGAGAATTTCCAACTTGACCATGTCTTCATGTAGCTATTGTAGATGCTCCTACATCACATATTATGGCCTCTTCATTAAAGCTTGATAGAGGAGCAAAAGAGTTGTGTCTTTTGCTTGACTCTACATGACTTTCCTTCTTATTTCTGAAACTGTTAGCTCTTTTTCAATATTCTAATTTTTTAGACCATATCCATTACAATAAAAATAGTAACCATAAAAATAGGACCTATTTGTGTATCTTTGACTTGATTAATTTTTATAGCTCTATTCCCTCCATCCTTCTTTATTTGAGATGTCCTTTGTATTCTTAACTTCTTCCTTTTTTATTTCTTCTTTTATAAGAGCTTCAGCATAGCTCTTTTCTTTTTCCTTGTCTGTGAAAGTAGTGACTTCCTAATTCTCTTTTTCAAATCCAATACCTATCTTATCTGACATTGATCTTTGATTTTATAATATCTTATTCAATATATTAGTGTTATTCTCAAATTTTGAATCATTAGCTGCTCTATCATTGATTGCTTTATTTATTTTCTCGAGATTTGCTTTTAAAGACATAATTTCAATAATATACTTTTCACATTCTTTACTTACTATTTTCAACTGTGCCATTATATTTTCTTCATTCCTCTTAGCTTCTTCAAAGTGTGCTTTTAGATCTTCAATTATCTCCATTGAATCTTTTTCATTTTTTTTGATCTGAAGATTTAATCTTTGATTTTTCTTTTCAAGAGATTTTAACTCTTCTAAGGCAAAAATGAGTTCTCCTCCCAGATTCACTTCAGCTTCATCTTGTTCTTCTTCTTGATCATCTATACTTTTACTTGCAGAGGAATCTTCTTGTATGGCCATGAATATAATCTCTTCTTCTTCTAAATCATTGAATCCAATATCTTCAGCTAAGCTAGGATCTTTAGAATACAAACTCTTCTTCTTGAATCGCTTCTTGAATTTACGTTTGAAATTAGTATTGTATGTATTCTTTACTTATTCATTATCATCATTAGCCTTATTTAGGAATTTAGCTACAAAATGTCTAATATTTCCACAATTAAAACATTTAAAAGGTAATTTTCCTTGATATTTACCTGTGCCCTTTTTTAGCTTACGAATGAATAGAGCTCCATTGTCATCTTCATGATCATTTGATTCTTGAATTTTATCCTTCTCTTTCTTTGATGTCTTGAAAGCCACTTCTCTCTTTGAGGGTTTATCTTGTTTAGTATGTATCTCATATGCCATAAGAATACCATGAAGCTCATCCATCTTTAGCTTGGCTAAGTTTTTCATTTCTTCAATTGCCAAAACTTTTACATCATATCTCAATGGTAGAGATCTAAAAGAAATTTAAAACATAGTTGATTATTCTAAATTTTATCCAAGACCTTGAATTTGATTAACTATTTAATCAACCCACAAAAGATAACTTGCTATATTTTCTTCTTCTTCCATCTTTAAACTCTCAAACTATCTTCTGAAAGTTTGAAGCTTAGCTTGTTGAACCTTTCTATCACCTTTGTAAATATTCTCAATTTTTACCCAGGTTTCATGAGTAGAATTACATTGTATAAATTTAACAAATGTTTATTCACATAAACCACATAAAATAGCATTTTAATATTTATCATTATTTTTAGTTTCCTTTTTTTCTACTAGAGTAGTTACAAGTGTTTGTGGCTCTTCATATTCCTCCACCACTGCTTTCCATATGTCAAATATAAGGGCCATCAAATAAGTCTTCATACTTATTCTCCAAAAAACACAATTCATCCCATCAAACAAAGGTACCTTATTTGTATAAAATTCTTCATGTGATTCAGCCATTGTGCTTTCTCGATCTTCCTTCAAGCTGTAAATTTTTTTCAAAAGGAACCTGCTCTGATACCAATTGTTAAGCATGAAATATACTGAGAGAGGGGGTGAATCAGTATATTATATATCTTTTAATTAATTTTATTTCCTTTCTTTAACCACGTAATCATACATTCAATATATGCAATAAAATTAAAATAATAATTTACACCACATGAGAGAGAGAGAGAGAGAGAGAGAGAGAGAGAGAGAGAGAGAGAGAGAGACCAGATTTTTATGTGGAAACCCAAAGTGGGAAAAACCATAGAGAACAATCTCAAGTATATGAATGAGCACCAACTCAAAATACAAAGTTCACAAGTACCAACTTGTAGGAGCACCAACCCCTTTCTGAGTACCAACACATCAACTATTTGTGAACACCAACCCATAAGAGCACCAACCCCTCTTGTGTGTAAAACACAACTATCTCTCAATGTTGCTTACTCAAAAACTAATAGAAATCTACTATATCTCCTGATTTTATCTCTTAAAAAATAAATACAAACCATGCAATCTCTTGCATATACAAATGGCTTCTCAAGCCTTTATTTATAGCTTTCCAAATGACCTTTGGTATTCACCCTTTTTAACCCTTCAATCCTCATGGAAAATGGCACCAAACTTGCATGACCCTTCATATCCTTGCATTTGAAAATTCATATGGTAACCCTTCATAATCAAAATCATCCTTTCCTCTTTTGTCTTTATCTTGGTGACTTTTTGTATTCCTCAATGTGTCCCTTCATGGAAAAATGCATCATAGCTCTTTTGTCTTCACATGGTGACTCTTGGAATTTCTCAAGGTGAATCTTCATGAAAAAATGTGTCCCATTCCTATTTCATCTTTTACCCCATGAATCTTTGACTTATCTATGGGCCCTCTTTTGACTTATATGCAACCAAAAATATATTCATTAATATTAAATAAATATCAACACACATTAGAAAAGAAATGAATATTAAAAAAACCATTGAATGCAATGGGGCCTTTATCACCAATAATTCTAGACCTTTGACATCAATGACAATATTTTCAACATCAATAACATATTCAAAAGTCTTTGGCCCCACCACAACCAAAGTTATGTCGAATATAAAATCAACAAAATTATATGTGCCCAAAAACTTAATATTCATTTGTTTCCCAACCATTATGCATTTCATTATTATAAATTTATTCATTCTATACCTATGTTACTTACCAAATCAAACCTTTCATCTAATGCATGCCCTTATTTACCATCCTTGGCTATACTTTCCTTTATGGAGGCTATGAATACATCTTATGTAGAATTTTGGAATAAATAAAATTGATAACCAAAAAAGATCACAACATTAGTATTGGAATTCAAATTAAGGTTCTTGATAGATAGCTATTCAGAAGGGGTGTAGGCTAGAAATTTATAAAATTGATCATTTTGGTCATATCATATGTTGATCAAGATGTGCATATACACATCAATAGGAATAACATAATCATACCTTTCCTTTCCCTTTACCTTCCCTTATACTTATTTCATGCATTTCCCTTTGCCACATCCATACTATTGTTTCATGCCCTACCATTTACCTTGACTTATAATTTACCTTGCCTTTCAATTTACCTTGCCTTGCCATTTACCTTACCTTGCCTTACCATCCTTTCATACCTTACCAAAATTTCAAACTACATTGAATTGAGGTCCTCCAGGACTTTGTAGGCAATGCTCAATTTACATTAAGGTCAGAATAGTCACACCCTTTTACACACTCATGTTATTTTATGATTTAGACCATTCTATTTCTTGTAATCCTTTATTGATTTGAGATACCAAAAAAATCCAAAAATGTTAAAAACATTTCAGACAGCCTAAAAATTGGAAATGACATATAATCTCTTAGAGAGATATAAAGTCCCAAAATTCAAAAAACATTTTTTCTTATCTTAAACCTAGTAACCAATCCTTGATCCACTATACAAGGCTAAATTGTTGGTAGTTTTCCATTTACACTTTTAGGCCAAGCTAACATATTTTACCCTATTGGGGAAAAACTAAAACATGGAAATTATAATAGGATATCTTATCCCCACATGTCATTCCCTTTTATATAGCCTTGATTGGTAGCACCATCAGTTTATCATTCTATTGAGCCTTTAGATGTAGGTATTGACTTGGTTAATGATAGGATGTTTTTTTTTTTTTTTTTGTTTTTTTTTCAAGTTTTGTATGTGTTTACTTATATGTTTGTTGGCCTATTTATTTTCTTTCATTTTTGTGCCTTGATTTAGTATATATGTATTCATTGGGTGATTCCTTGTGCATTGTAATTGAGTCCATATATATTCATACATTAACATTGTCATCATGGTTTTTATCATTGATGGATTTTTTTCAAATTATCTATTGGATTTGGGATTTAGTATTTATGCACATTAGGCCTAGGTCATCATGGTGTTTTATATCATGACACACACCATCACATGTTATATCAAAAATTAGGCCAGTGGATATTACAAGAAATGTAGTGGGAAATAATTCTCCCTATTTACAATTGGCATATCCCAAAAATCACCAAAATATAGATTAATTAAATCACAAAAAAGTAATAATCCCTACTAGTTAGGATGTGCATCTTTATACTAGTCGGTAACCCAGATACATACTATCCTATATACTAGATCACTGCTAATCCATGATTATGGATTAATTACAAGAGATTCCTTGGCCCCATTATGGTAAATGAATAGTTATCCCTTGATCCTTAATAAAATCAACCTATTGACCATTATGGTTGTATCAATTCTAATAAGGATAGGAATATTTGCATTGGCAGGTAAAATTGAATCGTCCACATTGAATAATTATTATTTTTCCATTTGATTCCTCATCTCATTTTATCCTATTTCTGGGTAAACTATATCAGCCTAAGGTCTATTTGGACTATGTAGGTAACACTTCGATATATGACATATATTAGGTCATTTAGACCACCATTATTTATCAATCCCCAATATTTTATTCCAATAATTTCTTTCATCACTTTACACATCATCATTTGACTAGTTGTTTATGGCTTCTTTAGTCTTTAAAAATTAATTAGATCATCGCACCTACATTTTCAACCTCTCATATTTAAGGTGTAATAAGTCATATCCTTGAGTTATGATTGTTAATCCACCCTATTAGGATAAAATTAACTATTTTATCATGATCGAATATGTCCTGCTAGGGTATAAATCATTATTCAATCTAGGTCAACAAAATTATTATAACCATCTTTGATAAAATCATTATTTTGACCCATCCACCTTGTTGAGGCATATACTTATGCTACTAATTATAAATACCTTTGGATAAATCAATTATCAACATTTGTTACTAATAACCACCTTTGGGAAATTCATTTTTTCATCTTATGTTTCCTCTAAATCATGTAACTTTATTCATTTTGATGGAATGTTCAATGACTCTAATTGTCTCCTGATCCCTTGAGGGGGCATACAGGACTAATCGACCACCCTTTAGGGCATGAACATTTTATATTAACAAATTTTTCATTCTTTGAAAATATGTTACCATTCCTGTGTCTTATAATTCCTTCTTAAATAGGGGAAAAATATAGACACTCATTTTTACCATTTTCATATCTAAATTGGGTACCAGATTAATTTTTATCAAACAACAAAATTTAAGCCTAAAATTTACTACATTCCCTAATTTTATTTATGTAAGGGATATAACTACCCATAAACATGTTGAGGATTCCTTATTTGGGGTATTACCTTGTGCATAATGATAACCTAGCTTAGATTTAACCCTAGTCAAATTGTGACCTAGAAAATTGACAATCTTGGCCTATTGATCTATTACTGAAAAACATTTTTATAATTCATGAATGTCAAAAACTCTACGTAGTATTAAATAAAAAATAAAATTTAATTAGCTGCTTAAGTAAAAACTCCAAGTTGAATTATAGAATTAAATTTTCTAAAAACTCAATTTTTAGTAAAGATGAGGTCAAAGTCAAGAAAATTACTAATATATTTTATTAATTCCTAAAATTCAAACTAAAGGTGACTCACAACCTCATTAATATCTTCTATAAGTTTTCATGGCTCATAAATATCTTCTATGAGTTGTCAAACCTTCATAATTAATTTGACCCAACCTAGGGTTAGTCTAAACTTGACCAAGGTTAATCTAAATCCAACCAAGGTTAAAACTAAACCTAAATTAACTAGGGTTAGATTTTGTTTTAATACCTATAAATATAAGCTCCCCCAGTCTCTTCCAACAACCTTTTGTGTATAAGGTTATTTTGAAAGAATGACTTCAAAAATCTCTCAAGTAATGTTATAATCCCAAATTAATTCAGTAATATTCACACCAATCCAATCCAATTCAATCCAAGCCTAATGTGGTATTATAAAAGTGATACCAAAATGGAAATTTCATTTATCAAAGTCTATATTGACCATAAGCCAAGAAAAATCATCCTCTATGCTAATAAATTAGCACTAATTTTGACAAAGGAGGTAACATAGTTTTGTGTTTTGTCTTTTATTTGTAGTTTTTTTATTGTGTTAATCTCACTCAAGTACTTACACAATATTGCTTTAGTTTCCATTACATATTTTGATTTGAATTATCTTTTGATTCACTAATAAGGAAGTAATGATATTTGGCTCTTCACATTCCTAATGTTATAGTTACTACATCATGACATTTATCTTTATTTAGTTTATATTATTACCATACTTTATATAGGTTTCCATTGTTCATAAATTCATTACATGAATTTTATCTATTATATCTTTGATACCCATCCTACATATAAATTTTGCTTTTAGCCTCTACCCAGATTTGTGATGTAAGTTATTTTCTTAAGTTGGTCCTAGTATTATCTCTTTAATTAATTGAAAAATAGTTATATATTTTATATTATTTTCACAAAATATATGTTTATTAACTTGAAATTAATTTTATTCCACTACTGGTTGGAACATATTCCCATTTCCCAACACGATCTAGATTTTCTAGTTTCCCTACTTGTCAAGCATACCATATTTACAAATTTTATTTTCCTTTAATATACATAAGGGTTATCATTATATTACTATAATATAATTAATTCATGAACAAATTTAACCTAACCAATTTCTTTTAGTTTCTAAGGATATCGCTCTAAATATCCTCATGTTATGTATATAATGAACACTAGAAATAATTCACAAAATCTTTCAGTCTTCCATTTTTGAATTTCTAAACAACATCCTTATATTGATTTTATTATTTTATTTGACCAAAAAATTATGTATAAATCCTAAACCTTGTGTTAACACAAGATATAGGGCTATGAATAAAACTTTCAATGATTCTACTTTTTAAGGTGAAGTTGAAGATTATCCTAAGTACATATATGAGTTGAATTTATATATTCAAAAACACCATAAAGATGCATTAAAATACATTGAATAAATTAATGTTATCATGATGGATCCTTTCCTTTAAATTTAAACTACACATATTTTTACTATAAGACTTAGGTCAAACCATGTGACTACCTCCACTCCTTTATTTTCCATTATACTTACCATAATAATAAGTATGGCTAGCCTTACCTTTAGTGCCAAAATTAAAATTTATAACATTAACACTAATTAAAATCACACATATAGTCATATCTAATCTTATCACTTTATTAAACAAGCTACTCAATATTATCAAGCTAATTAAGCTATAGATGATACTAAACAAGCCATGTTAAAATTCATAAACCAATTAGATGACATGAAATCCAATATTTCAAATAATGTCATGAAAAATCACAATCAAGTAATTAAAATGAATAATAAACCTCAAATGAAATAGTTTGGAATTCATAATCAACGTGAGCCCCACCCCCATTAAGTATCACTTATGGAATATCATTCCTCAAACTTATATTTACAATAAATTCATCGAACACCATTGAAAATGAACACTTAGTGTCTCATATTACAAGCCAAGATATTTGTGGCATCAATATAACCATATTTTGTGATAGATATACCAATAAAAAATTTCATCTTAAATCTTTTAAGAATATTTACAAGGAGTGTCTCAAAAGTAACACCATTTAACCTACCAAATTACTTGTTAAAACCCTAACAAATAACTCTTTATAATGCTATAATCAACTCAAACCTAGATTGGTCACTGATTTAGAAATATCGGTGAATAATTTCTTAAATAATTATAATGCCATGACTTACCTAAAATAACCTAGGTAGCTTTGTCAATTGAAAACAATAAAATAATGAGCCAATGCATGACTTCATTAAACATTATAAATTCTTAGATAAAAATTTGGACATAACATGACCAAATATAGACTCTTTAGTCTCTTCACAACCACCTTAACAGAAAAAAACCTAATATTATTTTAGGTCCTTCTACCTTAAACCACTAAAATAATCCTTTGATCAAGCTAAAAATTAGGATAACATCATGAGACAATTTTAGGCCCACTTCTACCTAATTAAAACATTAAAATCCTCATGAAACATAATAATTATGATGATATTCATGATTATATGAGGACAATTCATGTTATCATTCCCATTAGTTCACAAAATGTGTCCCTTTCTAATATTATTATGGTAAGATTTTTTGACCACCTCTCCTAATCATAACCAAATTAATAACATTTAAATTCATCAATATATTAACATTGATACACTTATGAGAAAGCTTCATATGACTCAACCTAAATAATTTGAGGATTCATGTCCCAAACCCCAAATGTATGACAATAAAAAAACTATAAGTTTCATGCTAATTAGGGTCAGTCCTATGATAATTGGCACTCTCTTTGAACCTTAGCTTATGATTTTCTCTTTAATGTTAATTTTTATCATGATTACATGGTATGAGAACATTATCAAACCTTTGAAAAAGTTTCCAAAATGATGAGGTTATGGTCAAGCATGATAGACTTAATTAATTTAAATCTCATCATGGTATATATAAATCACATTTTGAGTAAATCTCAAATAAATATTAATCAACATAAAAAAATAATAACTCTTCACAAATAAAATATAGCCTCAATATTTATCCACTAATGTCATGGAAACATTAGTTAACCCTTAAAATTATATAAACCTAAAAATCTTGGTTAACATGAATTGCATGAATTATGTTATTAGTCAAATTAATTATTCTTCACATACTCAAAATCAATCTATAATAAATCCTCAAGCCTAAATAACTATTTAGTCCTATCCTCCAAGTCACTCTTCAATTCATGTCCCTTATGTTCCTTCAATTATTTATTTATTTATTATTGATAAACTCACCTTTTCCAATGTAGGGTTTAATTTTTATAGTAATTTAATTGTATCACCAATTCAAATATAATATTCTATTTATTCCATTGTATCTATAATGATAAACTATTTTTTTATGTTAATACAATTTCCTTCTTTTACAACTATATTGATATGATTTTCATAGTCTTAAAAATTCCATATTGTATCACCTACACCATTGCAATAAAATTTAAACGATACTATTATATCAACATGGCCAATATCATCAAAACATGTTAAAAATCTATGTAACATTGGGTCTTTAACTTCCAACCATGTTGAATGTTGAGGTGGCAAATTTGTTCAAGAGTAAAAGAAATTTTAGGGATGAGAAAAATATATTTTTATTGGAAGGAGAAGAGTTAAAGGTGTTTTAGAATGGTTTATCATAAAAGGACTTACCCAGGCCATTTGATGAGGCTATAAAATAAATTATGCAATACATAACACTCAAAGGAAGATAAAAGGTAGTTCTCATATCACACTTTGTATTTCTAAATTATTTTAGGCATCACATTCCATTAAGTCTACATTTATACATTCTTCAATATTTGGATTTCTCTATTTTATATGTCAATAAGGGTAATAAAAATCAACCTTTACATCAGGCTATCATTTTCATAATTTACAAATATTTTAAAAATATCAATAAGGGTCCTTTATGGAAATTTAATATAGGTTCTAACAAGAAGATTGGGAATTTATGGATGCTTTTGGGTTGAATACCAAAGTGGGTTTATGATGAATACATAGGGTAGAAGCTAAAGGAATTAAGGGTGGTACCTATATTAAGAAAGTAGATCCTGATATAAACAAAGATGGATATAATGAATAAATCCCACTAGAGGTATAGGATGAGAAGATAGATGAGGTGGTTTTCAGACTGTAACTCCTTAAAGGTGTCAAAGCCTAGGATAAGGAAAATTTGAATGAGAATATCATGGGAAAGTGTAAAATGAATTCAAAATTTGACAAGGTGGAGGAGAATTTATAAAACTAAATTAAGATCAAGGAGTTGGAAGAGGAATTGAGTCTCCAAAATTTGCTTCTCAATTAGTTCATGAGGAAGCACAACTCTTTAAAGGGTGAGGTGAAAAAACCAAGTCTTATTCAAGGCACCAAATAGGATTAGGATAAAATTGAGATATATTTTTTTATATAAGAATAATTAATAAATATTTGATTATTATGGAGAGATGAAATAGTAACTTGAATAAAAATTTAAGTTTTTATTTGAGGTAAATAAATCAACAATGAGGAACTGCATTTAGAGCTTAGAGACTCTTAGGTTTTTTATTGAGATGAAGATGAATGAATAAGGATCGAGTTTAAGTAATAAAATTAAGGAAAATAAGACTTATATAGAATTTAATCAAGCTCCCCAAATGCATTTTCAAATGTGAAGATATATCGATGAAAATTATTTATACACCACATGTATATATATGTTTTTATAACACTAATTTGTTTAAAATAACCTACGTAATAGATGTAGTGTCATTACTATATATTTATAATACATATAACTATAATATATTTATTGTACATAATTCTTGAGGACTTATATAAATATATTCATTTATCCTAGGTTCATCTCTAAGAACCACATCATTCAAATTAGAGAGTATATGTGCATAACATGAGTTTTTTAGTAACATAAATATATATATGAAATATTTTAAGAATATACATATATATATATATATATATATATATATATATATATATATATATAAATTTTATATTCATTAAATATTTATAAGATTCTTTTTTTCAATTATACATATAGGTAGAGTAATCATAGCCTGATTGAGGTAGTGATGGAATTTGAAGAAACAAGTGAGGATAAGGATGAATTGGTAAAATGACTTCAAGAGATAGCAATAATTTTTATCTAAATGATTTTTTTGTATGTTATATTTAATAAAATTCATGTTCATTTCAATTTATAATGATATTATGTTGAAATAATGTTAATATGTAGGAAATATTAGATAGTGAATACTCAAATAGTGATGTTGATGTTCAAGTACCTTGATGAATAAAAAAGTGAAAGTATGAGATCTTATTGTGCCATCCTAATTATTACATGAATCTTTGTAACATCACAAATTCACATAGAAAAACACATATAGAAGTTTTATAACCTAAAGTGTTCAATCATTATAGGAAATGACATTATTTTATAGAAAATGTTGATGAAGGTGTTTGAGAAGAGGGCATTGTACTTAGAGATATAGTATACCAATTATATTCCACTATTTATTATGGTCATCATTAAAACAATTATGTGGATAATTAATTTGGTGATGATAATCAAAAACATAATTCTGAAAATAATCCCAAAATATTGGATGAGAAGGTAGAATTATATAATTTTATTAATCTCCTTTATTTATAGTGGGAAATTCACTAACATCAATTTTATGTGTCACATTATCATTAATGGACTTGAAATCAATGTTTTTATTGTCAAAATTTAAAATTAATTATTTTTGAGATTAACAGGAAAAGTGGATCTGGGATAGCATTCAAGTTTAGTGATGGAGTAAGAAGTGGGCAATGATGGTGAGGGGGACCTAGGTGTGTTAGAAGTGTATCTCATATATTTAGGATTGAAGAGTTTTCCTTTCAATATGTCTTCATCAAAAAAATTTGTGAATCAACACATTAATCCTAATGGAAAGGTTAGTAATACATTTCTCTTTAACAAAGATTCTCATATGGGGGATATACCAATAGCATCAGGCTTCTCTGGCCATTTGGTAAGCCCTAGAAAATGTTCATGGGTGGATAATATCAAAGTAAAGATAGGAAAATACAAGGAAGTATATGAATATATAGATCTATCCATAACAAAATATTCAAAAGGATTTCATATTACTATTCCTGATGAAATGAAAACTAAGGCTTATTTATGGCAGTCTTCTTGTTTGGTGAGCAAATTTCTTGGTCTATGACCTAAAATAGAATATTTAAAGGATTTGTCTAGGATACATTGTAAATTAAGAGTGTATTTTGATATCTCAACACTTAAATTTTTTTGTTTCCTAATCAAATGTACCAATGATGAAGATAGTACTCATATCTTGGTAAGAGACCCTTAGTTTATGGACAAATTTGGGATTTTTTTGAAAAAAATTAAAGTAGGATTCAACCTAGAATAGGAATATATTAATAATATTACCATTTGAGTGTGTCTTCCTGGTCTTCATTTAAAATTTTATGAAGAATACTTATTCATCAATATAGCAAAAACTTTTGGTAATCTAATCACCTTTAACTCTACTACTAAAGTCATGACCCACATAGTTCGTGCTCGATTCTATATGAATGAAAGGATGGATAAAGATTATCCCCATTATTTTATTATTAATTCCTCAAGTAGAGAAATGATTAAAAAATTGAATATGAATACTCTTTATTGAAATGTGAAGGATGCAAGAAATTGGGACATATGACTAGAAATTGCCCCTCCTTTATTAAAAATGGTAATGGTTTTATTTTCAAAAAGGATCAACATACATGGTTGAGTAAACCAAATACCATTATATAATATATTATATTGATAACTCATCTTATTTCTTAGGAAAACTATATTTCAAAGGATCCTTCTTTGAATTCTCACATTATCTTGGGCATGAATAACACTACAGTATCTCTTGAGATTTTAGATGCTTCTACATCAGGTAATAAGCTAACTTCAATAGAGGTTATCATAAGGGATAATTACACTTAATTATATATTAATTATGTGATATATTTAGATTCAAAATAATTTATACAAGGGAGAGAAAACATAACTATTTCAAGCAAAAGTCACAAAAAAATACAAAGTAGAGTCAATGAACTAGATAATGTGATTTCAATTCTCCAAAATATTAAAAATTATTATAAAAATTATGATTCTCTTGTGGATAAAAATATTTTCCAATTTTTTTAAAATATGGAGGAATGATAAATGGGGTGTGTATCCCCAAGGAGTCTTTCTTGATTAAAAGGAATTTTTCTGACATGGATTAAGACCACAAGGTGTTAGATGATGACAAGGAGAAAAAGGAGTTCTCTAATAGGATATCTTATACTTGTACGTCACCAAGTTTCAAGATGGATTATATGAAAAAGGATAAGGACTTTAATTTAGATGGGTATAAGAGGAATGCAGATACAAGTTTAATAAATAAAAAAGGAATATTCTCATTAGAGAAAACTAGAAAAAATAAATAGAAAATGAGATAAAAAATGGCTCTCAAACAATTATAAATATCAAACCAAGTAGATAATCCTTTAGGAAACATAAAAAATAGTAAAAATGAAGGATATGTCATGGAACATTAGGGTTTTGAACCATTCAAGCAAACATAGAGTATTCAGGGATATGAGGATTACTAATCAACTAGCTATTATTGTTATCTAAGAAATAAAAATGGCTAGTAGTGTATCGAAGATAATAAAAAGTCAACTTTGAAATGAAGCAATGTTTTCTAGTGTAGGATTTGAGGGATAATCTTTAGGCATTGGTATATTTTGGGATGATAACAAGGAAAAGGGTGAAATCCTTGTTGAAAATAGACACCATCTAGAAATTTTATTTATTGATCTTTCACAGGATGTTTCTTGTATTATTTTAAATATTTATGCTCCTAATACGATTGTTGGTCAGAGAAGATTATGGGTGGATCTAGTTTATTTTAGAAACACATGTAAATATTTCAAATAAATGCATGCGGGTGATTTAAACTCTCTAGTTAGTGTAGAATAAAAGAAAGGGAGTGTCTAATACTTATTTTATAGTATCGAGGATCTAGATGAATTCATTATTGTCAATGGGATATTTGGTATAAAACTAAGAGGGTCTCCTTTCATCTAGTCAAATAAAATGATTGGTAAGAATATTATTCAAACAAGATTGGATTGGGATATTGTCTCCCCTAATTGGTTTGGCATTTTTTTGTTTTTTCTTATGATCACTCCCCAAGATTAGATCAGATCATAATTCATTGGTGCTAAACATTCTAACAATTTTTAGAACTTAGAAAAAAACCTTTCATATTTGAAAATATGTGGTTTTTTCACCTAAAACTACTGATAAGAATAACTGAATGGTGAAATGTGTAAGCCTTAGAAATAGTCATGTTCAAGTTTGCACAAAAATTCAAAAATGTTAAGACTTCGTGTTTAGAATCATGAGGTTTTTGGCAATATCTTCCACCAAAAAGAGAATATAAAATAAAAGTTGCTTAATATTGAATATTGTATTACTTCTCAAGGCCTTAGTGAACATTTCCTTTATCAAGAGCATAAACTAGAGACAAATTTTCATTCCATTATGGATCAAGAGAAATATTAAAAGAGATTAAGATTGATGGCTACTTAGTTAAAGGAGAGATATCATAACACAATTATTTTTCATTTAACTAAGCTCAAGAATAAAATTTATAACATAATTAATAAAATATTTTACGAGGATGGCTCCCTTCATACTGATCTTATAGTTATTAAATATAAAGTAGTGAGTTTTTTCAAAGATATTTTTACTACCAAATCTATGCCTGACAAAGAATTGAAAATATATTTTATTCATCGTGTCCTTACTCTTATTACTAAAAATGATAGTGACAACTTGTTGAGGTATATAATATAAGAGGAAATAGAGGTGGTAGTTTTCCTAATGAACAAAGATAAAGCATTGGGCCTGGATAGATTTCTTATGGCTTTTTTCCAAAATTATTTGGATATTATTAAGTAGGATTTATGGGTGGAAGTTGATGAATTTTTATCCTCTAACAAAATTCTCAAATAGTTTAATAATAATTTTATAGATCTCATTCCCAAGAAGCTAGGGGCCTCAAAATTCAAAGATTTTAGGCCTATCAACATGTGTAATTCTATCTATAAAATATTTACAAATATTTTGGCATTGAGGATTCAACCACTTTTGAATAAAATCATTTCTTCTAATCAAGGAGGATATGTCTCAAGAAGGCAAATCTAGGATGGTATTATGGGATTACATGATACAACACATTTTGTGGCTAAAATTAAACAATCAAGTATGATTTTTAAAATTGGTATGGCCAAATATTATGACGGAGTTGTTTGGGGCTTCTTGGACTTAGTTATAAATAAATTTGGTTTCCATAAGCATATTAGAAGTTTGATTTATAGTATCATTTCAATGGCTATGTTTTCTATTATTATTAATATCTTCCCATATGGATTTTTTGGGAGTGAGTGTGGAATTAGATAGGGTGACCCTTTATCTCCATTCTTATTCATTATGATGATAGTTTCTCTAAGTAGGAAACTTTTGAATGTGCTTGAACATTGTATCTTGAAGGGTTTTAAATTAGATTTAAGGGCTCAACCTTTTCTTCACCAATAATATTTTGATAATATGATCATTATGTAATTTGCTTTAGTAATGGAGGACAAGGAAATAAATTTTATTCTGGATAGTTATGCGGTTATCTCAAAGTAGATAATAAACGACTCCAAAAGTGAATTATTTTTTGTCAACACATCAGTTTTCCATCAAAGAAAGATTACACATATTATAAATTTTTGGATCAAGGAATTTCCCTTAGTTTCTATAGGCATTTTTTTGTTCAAATTTAAAATTAAATATGAATTTTGGTACCCTCTAATTGAAAGGTTTCAAAGGAAGCTTTCTGGTTGGAAAGGGACTCTACTTTCTCAGGTGGGCAAAGTATTGCTCATCAAAAGTGTTTTACAAAGTCTTCACATATATATTATTTCCCTCTTAAAAGCACCCAAGGTTTTCTAGGATAAAATTTATATAATCTAAAAAAGGTTCTTATGGATGGGAGTGGAGAACATTCAAAAATTCCCTCTAGTAGCTTGGGATAAGGTAGGCCTACCAGAATATTTTAGAGGGTTGGGTATTAGAAATCTTTCCTCTATGAATAAAGAATTAGACACAAAGCTTTAGTGGAGATTCCTCAAGGAACCAAATCATTGGGTGAACATTTTTAGTGTGAAATATATTGGTTAAAAATATCATTTATCCTTCTTTACTAAGCCTACCTTTATTAAAGGATCCATAATCTAGAATTTCTTTTCCAAGAATAAGGATACTTTACTAAAAGGCTAAAAGTGAAATTTGGTTAATGGTAATAGTATTATATTTTGTAAGGATACTTGGATTATTAATCATTCACTAGAAAATATTGAACCATAACATCATTTTGCTCATTCTATCTCTTTTGTTTTAGGAAAAATGGTGGTAGATTATATATAGGTTTCCAATGGTAGTAAAAGTTGAAAACACTTAAGTCACCCTTGATAATGTTGATGATACTTCAACCACTATTATTTTATATCTTAATTTAATTATCAAAGGTAACTATATTAAAAATATATAGAGGGAGGATGAGCTAATTTGGCTTGATTCAATGGATGGAAACTCTCATGTTAATTCTAGATATTTGAAGCTTAAAATTTTGACAAAGAGGATAAATCCTTTGGGTCAGGTATGGAACAAAAATCAACATATTTATATGGTTAAGTGTCCAAAATAGAATTATTACATTGGATAATCTAATTAAAAGAGGTCTTACTATGGTAAATAGATGTGTACTATGTGAGAATGCTTGGGAATCTATTAATCACATCTTCCTTGATTGTGTGTACTCCTTCCACATTTGGGGAACTCTTTTACAAAGATTCAAGGTTTCTTTGGTTCTTCATTCATATATTATGGAGGATTGATAGGATTGTTATTATCCCTTTGTTAGCCAAGAATTGAAGGAGATTTGAAATATGTCTTTCCCTCATCTTCTATGGGGAATTTGGAACACAATAAAATATTTAGGGATAAGAAAAGCCCCTTTTTCAGAATATTTAATTAAATATTTTCCTTCTTATCTAATAACTTCCAAAATATAAGATGGGAAAAAAGGCTTACTTTTTTGCAATTTGAGGAAACCATTGCTAAGGAGTGGAAACTCAACCTTGACAACATTCCTTTAGTGGATCCTAAGACATCCTTGAGAATATTTGTGAGATGATTGGTTCCTCAACTTGGTTGGGTGAAACTAAATTTTGATGGGTATTTTAGAGGGAATATTAGAATTTTAGGAGGTGGAGGGGCTATTCAGGACAATCATGGAGAGCTTAATTTAGATTATGAAGGAAGCATGGGATTCAAAACAAATCATTTCTTAGAATAATTAGCATCCTTGTGGGGGGTTCAAGTGGCTCTTCAGTTAGGTTTCTAATATATTAGTATTGAGGGGGAATATCTCAATATCAATAAGTATATCAATAAGAAAAATATGATTATTTGGTCTATATTACATATAATATATGAAATAATTAAGTTAAGTAAAGGATTTATGAAGGTTATCTTTTAGCATACTTATAGAGAGGGAAATATGCTGGCTGATACCTTTAATAGAGGGGTATAATACAAGGAGTTTAAAGTTTGGAATAAGATGGAGGTTATACCCAATCATGTCAATGATATTATCATCAAGGATAAATGTAACATCATAAATCTAGTCATGAAGGGGCCAAATCTATGATCAGGATTGGCACATTATGCCATTCTTTGAAATGGGTGTTTACATTATCTGGAGTATTAATATATTTTTTAATAATATAAAAAATGGTATATTCTTTGTAATCATTAATCAGTTATCCAACACTATAATAATTTTAATGTTATTTATATTTACGAGTTTAATTACTTTAGTAATTCCTTTAAGTGTTGTTTTGGGAAAGTCTACAAATAGGTATTCTACCATGGGAGGTGATCTTAACCGAGTAGAACCCATGAATTTGGATCATATCAAGAATAATATATAGGTTTTTTAAATTCTAAAAATAGGGGTTATTAAAAAATTTATTGATCATATTTATCGATATGATACTTATCTCTCTCATCAATTTGCAAAAAAAGGGTAGACCGGGTGGGTAATATCCATAACATTTTCATTGAAATCACCAAGGAACTAATTTAAATGGTTAATGGGATAAAAATTGAAGAAAATAAATATCTAATATTTACTAAAAACCTTGATGAATAAAAGGGAAATTTTCTAATGGGTGATGAAAAGCTCATAATTTTCCAAGGAGAATTCAAAATAGAGGATTTCCCAGTTCTAGTTGATGAAGTGGCTAAGAAAATCATAAGGTATGTTACCCTTGATGGATGATACACATTAGTAAATTAATATAATATCCTTTTCCTAAATTATCTCCATCATAATATCCCTATTATTATTCCTTTTTATATTTTACATTCCTTAGAACAATTTGTCAAATAGGTCCAAATGGGAAAGAAAATAGAGTCATTACATCAT